>JANAVB010023599.1:4877563-4940396 GCA_029216955.1 Iris pallida
TCGGCCCTGAACTCCTTGAACTTCTCGAATGCTTCGTCTTTAGATTTGAGTAAATAGACGAAGGCATACTTGGAGAAGTCATCGATGAAAGTAATGAAATACTTCATCCCGGCCTTTGTAGAGAATTGTTTGAAGTCACAGATATCTGAGTGAACCAACTCCAGAAGATCTGTGCTTCGATGGACCCTGTGGAAGGGTTTCCTAGTGATCTTCGTCTGAGCACATATCTCACATTTCTCTACCTTACCCCCACACTTGGAGATAAGTCCTAGACTAGACATTTTGTTTATTCGCTTACAATGAACATGTCCTAGTCTATTATGCCACAACTCAAGAGAGTAATTCAAACTAGTGATAGCATTGACATTATTATGCTGGGTTACAACAAGCTGAATTTTGTACATTCCTTCAGTCTGAAAAGCTTTCCCGAAGAAAGTACCCTTCTTGGACATCACCATTTGGCCAGCATTGATGTCCATCCTCAAGCCTGCGTTGCAGAGCAGGCTCACAGAGATCAGGTTCTTTGCGATTGCAGGAACATGCTTCACACCTTGAAGCATCAGAATGTTCCCCGATGTAAGCTTCAGCTCCACCGTCCCGATCCCCAGTACTTCAGCTTGTGCCTGGTTCGCCATCATGACTTTCTCGGAAGTAGGCTCATAGGAGACGAACCAGTCCTTGTCTGAACAGACATGACATGTCGCGCCAGTGTCTATCCACCAGTCCAAGTCTGCCCCCACAGTTGCAACCTGTGCTATTATGGCAACCTGATTAGTAACCAAAGAAACCTTGTTAGGCTCACCTTGCTCTTTGGGCTTGGACTTGCATTCACTTTTATAGTGACCCTTCTTGCCACAGTTGAAGCAAGTCACATGGGACTTGGACTTCTGTTGCTTGAATCCTGGACCCTTCACTTTCAGATTCGAGAAGTCCTTCTTCTTGTGGTGAGAAGCCGCCTGCTTCCCTTTGTTCTCTCTGGTGGCTTGAACCAGATTCGCCGTTGCTAGTTGCTTGGACAGGGTGTCCAACTTCTGTTGAGAGCGCATCTCGTCCTCAACATGAATCTCGCTGAGGAGATTATCCAGGCTAATCTCCATCTTCTTCTTATGCATCCTTGCATAGATGTTGCTCCATCCTGGAGGAAGTTTTGCTACGATCCCTCCAACGACGAACTTGTCGACGAGGGGCATGCTATCGTCCTCCAGTTTCTGGCGCAGCTTCAGGAACTCTTTCACTTGGGGCAGCATGGTCTTCTCGTCTTCAAAGACCCATTTGTGGTATTTTTCAACCATGAACATCTTCGACCGGGCCTCGTCGTCGTCATACAGCTTCCCCACGGACTCCCAGATCTCTTTGGCAGAAGTCCTCTTTGTGTAGGACTCGGCCAGAGAGTCTTCCATGGAATTCAGGATCAGCAGCCTGCATATGCTGTTATCCTTTTTCCACTTCGTCTGCTTGCTCGTAGCAGCGGCCAGAACAGCAGCAGATCCTGTTGCTGGAACGATTGGTTCTTCCTCATCCAACACGTGATCAACATCCACGAGTTGAAGGTTCAGAGTCACCTTTCGCTTCCAGATCTGGAAGTGTTCGCCGTCGAATTTCTCCAACTTGTTAAAGCCGGTATCGACAAGCGAAGCACGAGTGTTTTCCATCGAATCGTATAGCTTTGAGATTGTTAGTCTATTTGCAAACAATCGATGGAAAAACTCAGTTGCAATCCCTAAGAAGAGATGCAAAGAATGCAGTTGCAATCCCTAAAAAAGAGATGCAAATAATGCAGTTGCAATCCCTAAAAAAGAGATGCAAATAATGCTGATTGCGTAGCCTAAACGATTAAAAAAATCGAATCGCGTTTGCAATAGCGGTTTCTCGAAGGCAACAAGAGATGATCAACAACAGTTGAGTCTCAGATTCTCGAAGGCAACAGAAAGAGGAAGGAAGAAGAAGAGCGGATCTCGCTGGGGTGTTGAACACCGGCGCTCAAAGCTATACCCGCAGTACGGATAAGCTCCCAGGAACCAGCAAGTTCAGGAGAACTTCTGGAACGCTCGTAAGTCAATATTTGAGACTTGAACGGGCTTCCTGGACTTAACAGACTCCCTCAACTCTCTTCTTGGTGCATCTTTCAAAGGAGGCCAAGGGGCTCTATTTATAGAGTGGAGTGGAGACTTCACCTCTTCTCCTATCCGATGTGGGACTAAAATACCAATACTCAAAAATAGAGTTTGATATTTTAGATCATCCCACAATCAGCATAGAAGTGTGCCAGTCCACGCCTACCCCCCGAACCCTCCCGTGCATGCACGAGACATCTTGGAGTCCGCGTCCGAGTCCGAGTCCGCACAACAAAAATTAACTTGCATCCTTGTTGGATTTAATCCTTTTTCCTTCTAGGAAAATACTTCCACATGGCACAAACTTGTGCCCCACTACACCTCATGTGCACACCTCAACACAAGCAATGCATTATATTGAGATACTCACCATTTGGTGTAGCCGATGTGGGACTATCTTTTCTAGTCCAAAGGCAAAATACCAACATTTTTTCGATATAATATACTGAAGATTACAATGTCCCATTATTTTAAAACTGATTATAAAACTCATGTAATTACAATTAGAAATTAAATCTTTTTTTATGACATATCTGGTATAAACTATATAGATAAGATTCTGGTATAAACTTTATAGATAAGATTACAAGAAAGAAAATATTCACAATGCAAATTTTACTAGTTTTCTAATATCCAGATAACCTCATAGGAATTGAAGTAACAGAGTGGAAGAAGATAGAACAATTGAACATGACCTCGATCCAAGCCAAACCCTAAACTCCTAAAGCATCATCAACCCCTATTACAATCATAAGGAGGTCCGTTCACGCAATCCTGCGAACAACCCGCTGCCTCGACGCACTGCAGACGCTTTCGGCAGCTCGCTTGACAAAATCACAAGAAGTTTCCTTTCTGCATAGTCTCGAGCATAATTGTAGTATGGAACGGTATTTTTAGACTCTGGTTTTGGTGGATATATATGGATTCATATACAGTTTCCATTAAAAAGAAAAAAAAAACTGTCCATATATAAAATTTAAAGAAAGACTTTCCATATAACTTTCTAGTATTCCAAACAAAATGTGATGTAATTTACACTGACAACATCGAAGAGGAGGAACAAACTGAATATGCAATATGCATGCAAACCTCCAAACGAAACCCTAAAACCACAACATCAATAATTTTTTCGTCGACCCTTTTCCGAGACCGATTGGTCGACATTGCTTAGGATATCTCATGCCTACGCATTCAGTGCCGGACACGCCAAAACGACAGCAGATTTGTGCAGGAGAGGAGGTTCCTCGTCGAGTTTCTTCTTCTGCAGAGGAGGCTGCTTCTTCTTCATCATCATCATCATCTTTCTCCTCTGAGCTTGTAAGCAGCAAACCTCCTCCAGCAGCCTTTCTTTCAGCGCGGCCAAATTCTTCAGCCTCTGCCGCGTAGCCTTCGTCGTCGCGGGCCGCTCGAGCATGAACTCGTTCGCCCGCAGTATCCTTGTCACCCTGTCGAGCCTGTAGAGCTTCTCGCAGATCTTCACGCATATGGCCGGGATCCCTCCGCCATTGGCCATCTTATTAGTGCGAAAGTGGTATTTCTCGGTAATCAACATGGCTGGTCTCCTTTGGTGGATTTATGTAGGAAGCAAGAATGAGAGAGAGAGAGAGAGAGAGAGAGGATTTGTGTAGGAAGAACGAGAGCGCGAAAGATTTAAAGGTTATGCTTTAATTAAAGCAAGAACAATGTTTCTATATATGTATATATCAACTGCAACTTAAATTAGGACCTCCGAATACTTTCCTATAAGTTTCCATATAAGAAGTATGTCTATATCTCTGTCGATCATCACAAAATCCTATTGAAATATTTTGTGCGTATTTCTTTGACTACTATATATATATATATATATATATATATATATATATATATATATATATATATATATATAGGAAGATAACAGAAGATTTCAAAAATTTTTTTTTTTCTATATATGTCGACCTTAAGTTAACATATATGGAAATATATATGTCGCTCTGTTAAATAGTTACATAACTAGATTCCTAAATTGACTACTCTTACTGTAAATATTGTTATATTTATACGTTTCATATATATACTTATCGAGCGCAGTACTGTACACATATTTGATATTGAAATATTTTGTTCATACTTAGAGCATCTCCAACCCTATTGTCTTGTTAAGTGTTGTGAGTCTTAGGTGGCTCCTATGTGGCATGAGCCACAAGACAATGTCTTGTTTATGTGGCAAAATTATATCTCAAAAGACAATGAGATAGAAAAACTCTCTCCAATGCAAAAGTATTGAGAAGACAATAAAAAATATTTTTTCCAACTTCCAAAACAACTTTTAAGACAACTACTCATCTTCTTTCTTTTTTCTAATATTTTTTATTCATAATTGATGACATGGAAGAGAAGACATTGTCAAGTGCATTGTCTAGAACAAGACAATCAACTTCACAATGTCTTCTTTAATTTTTGCCACATAAGCTTCACAATTGACTTGACAATTGCATTGGAGATGAACTTTTGAATAAAATTTTGTCATTCCTATGTGGCATTAACTTTTTTCCAAAGTCACAATAGGGTTGGAGATGCTCTTACTTTGACTGCTACTGAGCAAATGGATTTGCAAAGTCACAAATAGCCTTCAATTCCTATGAATAAATCTTATGATGGTTATGCTCCTTGATTTAGTCGTTGAGCTCAGAGGTATACAAGGGTCATTGAGCTTGCGCAAAAACATTAATATAAAGAAAATATCTTACGATCATAAACATTTGAAATTTGGTTAAAGTTATGGATACTTTCGATTTATAAAAAGTTGGAGACTTTTGTCATAGTTGAAATTTCATAAAATCTTGCAGGTAGCCCTACATATATAAAAAGTTAATTTCTAAAGACACTCCATATTTTACTCCAGGACATCCCACTAGGACTCGCAGCAAAGTTGGCAGTTATAATATTAAGGAGGACTACCAATTTCGTTCACATTTTATCTTAATATTCAAATTCCTTAGGACTGCCAACTTTGTTGGCAGTCCTACTTTATGTTATGCTGTCAACAAGTTGGCAGTCATAGGACTAGGCTGTCCTGGAGTAAATGTGAAATGCTTTTAGAAATTTCCTATAAAAATCTCTACTGGCAAATATTAGTTTCTGCGCCTTTACCTTGTGTTGAGACTTGAAGTGATTTTATTGAATGGAGTAACAACATATATATAGGAGAGGCTAGCCTCCTCTCCTATCATTCTAGCCAATGTGGGACTAAAGCCCAATAACACTATATATATATATCAACACTCCCCCTCAAGATGGGCGAAAGATATTCACTAAGCCCATCTTGTCACATCCTCTCATCATGTTGATAGAACTAAGCCCCTTTGTCAGTCCGTCTGCTACCTGATCTTTGGTTGGAACATAGCCCAGCTCTAGTTCTCCTTTATCCAGTTTCTCTTTGATGAAGAATCTGTCAATCTCAATATGTTTGGTCCTGTCATGCTGCACTGGATTGTTGGCAATATTAATAGCTGACTGGTTGTCACACCATAGCTTCATCTTTGTTCCCTGGTCCAGCTTTAGCTCCGTCAGCATATTCTTCAACCACAATAGTTCTGTGACTCCCAAGGCCATCGCTCTATACTCTGCTTCAGCTGTTGATCTGGCCACTACTGACTGCTTCTTACTCCTCCAAGAGACCAAGTTGCCTCCTACAAATATGCAGTATCCCGATGTGGATCTCCTGTCGTCAGCACAGCTAGCCCAGTCAGAATCACAATAGCCCTCAATGCCTACATGATTATTTCTTCTAAAGATCAGTCCCTTCCCGGGGGCTCCCTTCAAGTACCTCAGAATCTGGTACACTGCGTCCATGTGACCCTTCCGGGGGTCATGCATGTAGCGGCTTACTACACTTACCGCAAAGCTGATATCAGGTCGAGTGTGGCTTAAGTAGATTAACTTGCCCACCAATCTCTAATATCTATCCCGGTCAACTGGTTCTCCAGCTTCAGCATCCAATTTAAACTTCTGGTCTATCGGTGTCGTAGCTGGTTTACATCCCATCATCCCTGTTTCCGTAAGCAGGTCCAGTGCGTACTTCCTTTGAGAAAGAACGATTCCCTCATTATCTCGAGCAATCTCAATCCCAAGGAAGTATCGAAGGGGGCCAAGATCTTTCACCTCGAACTCCTTGCCAAGTTTTACTTTGAGTTGGGCGATCTCCTGCTCATCATTGCCTGTGATAATCATATCATCTACATATACTGCAAGCATGGTGATATGGCCTCCACTCCGTCTGAAGAAGACAGTGTGATCAGCATTGATCTGCTGATATCCCATCCCTATCATTGCTCTCCTGAACCTGTCAAACCATGCCCGAGGAGACTGCTTCAGTCCATAGAGAGACTTCTTCAGTCTGCAGACCTTGCCTTCTGTCTGTTTTGTGCCGAATCCTGGTGGTATCTCCATGTACACCTCCTCTACTAGATCTCCATGAAGAAATGCATTCTTCACATCCAGTTGGTGTAGCTTCCACCCTCCATTGGCTGCCAGGGAGATCAAGGTCCTGACAGTGCTCATCTTCGCCACTGGTGCAAAGGTCTCGTCATAGTCGATGCCGTACGTCTGACTGTATCCTTTTGCCACCAGTCGAGCTTTATAGCGCTCAACCTGTCCATCTGGGTTCTGTTTCACAGTAAAAACCCATTTACATCCAACTGCTCTTTTCCCTTCTGGCAGTCTCACCAGCTCCCAAGTGTGGTTCTTCTCAAGAGCTCCCAACTCCTCGTGCATTGCCGCTTTCCACTTTGGATCGTTCTTGGCAACCTGCCAATTGTTAGGTACAGTAATACTATCCAAAGATGCTATAAATGCTCCATGAGAAGAAGATATATGATCATAAGAAACAAACTTAGCAAGATCCCAACCATATCTGTCCGGAGGATTTTCCGCATTGCTGCGAGTAGTCCTTCGTGTAGGTAGTGGTATGGGAGGAACGATATCACCTGAGGAGGGTGGTGGTGTAGATGAGGAGGATGGTGGTGTAGATGAGGAGGATGGTGGTATAGGTGTCTCAGGAGTTGGGACAGGCGCAGGCAAGGGACTTGGCACTGACACTGTAGGTACTGGTCCTGTAGTCTGCTTGTTGTTTCTCCTGTTGTAGGTCAGTAACTCCCCCTGAGCCGTAGGTGTAACACTTCTCGTCTCCTCCCTCTGTTCCGCTTCACCTTCATGTTCCTCCTCAACCGTGTCTCTATGCCAAACTTCTAAATCGGTTACCACCAGGTTCTCCAAGTTCTCTATCTCCCCCTCTCGCCTTATACTTGTAGTATGAGGCGTGTTATACGAAGTTCCATCCTGGCGGTAATATGGCTCATGCTCCCGGAAGTGGACGTCCATACTAACAAATTTCTTCTTCTCTACTGGACTCCAGCATACATACCCCTTCTGAGTTGCTGAGTAGTCCACGAAGATGCACTTGACTGCTCTAGGGTCAAGTTTTCCAACGAATGGTCTGTTGTCCTTCACAAAACACACACATCCAAACACCTTTAGTGGAAGTATTCCACTATTATTACCTTGTAATACTTCACATGGAGACTTCCATCCCAGGACTTTTGAAGGCATCCTGTTTATAAGTTGAGCTGCTGTCAACACCGCATATCCCCATAGGTGTTGTGGGACATTCATGTCGATCATCATACTTCTTGCGGTCTCCAGAAGATGTCGGTTCTTCCTTTCTGCTACTCCATTTTGTGCTGGTGTATATGCACAAGAGGTCTGATGCTGTATTCCATGTGCTGACAAGTACTCTGCAAGTGTCCTATTGGTATACTCCGTCCCATTGTCAGATCTCAGTATCTTCACCACTGCATTATACTGAGTCTGGACATATTTATGAAAGTCCCGAAAACAAGCAAATACATCACTTTTGTTCTTCATCAAATACAGCCAGGTGACACGAGATGCACAATCGATAAACGAAACAAAATACTTATACCCATTCATAGTGTTAGTAGCACATGGGCCCCAAACATCAGAATGAACTACCTCAAAGACTGAAGAACTCTTATGACCATTTCCAACATATGAACTCCTAGTAAGTTTTCCTAACTCACATGCATCACATACTAATTTCCTTTTATTTGATTTTGCATACATATCTGGATACAACTTATTTAGAGTATCAAAGGAAGAATGCCCCATCCTCCTATGATGAAGTATCAAAGTGTCTTCAGTCTTCTGCTGCAGCTCCTCCATTCCAGCCTTCTCTGCCATAGACACCAATGCTGAGTCCAGTCCGTCTTGATCTAGGTACCACAGTCCATCATGCCAAGTGCCAGTCCCAAGTCTTCGTCCCGTCCCTTTCTCCTGGAAGATCACCTTAGGAATATCAAAAGAAACAATGCATTTTAGTTGGAGAATTATAGAACTAATAGACAAGAGACTGACTGGGAAGGATGGAGCATGCAAAACATTGGATAACCTTACTGAACCCGTACAATTAACAGTACCCTTACCGACCACTGGTTGGAAAGTACCATCCGCAGTCTGAATGGTGTCTGTCGATGCTAGGTGAGTGTACGAGGAAAACTTACTAGCATTTCCGGTCACATGCCGAGATGCTCCTGAGTCGATAATCCAGTCTGACATTTTAAGGGAAGACATAGATGCAAGAGCGTGAGACTCGTCAGTACCTTCTGATGGATGGGCATACATAGCGGCGTTGAAGAATGGAGTGGATGCCTCCTCTGCTACGCTCCTCCTGTCTCCTTCGATTGACGCTTTTTGCTTTCTCTCCAGCAGATCCAGTAGCGCCTGATCCTCCTCAGTAAAGGCGCCGCCAGCTCCTCCATTCCCATCTGCCACCAGCAGGTTTGCCCGATAGCCTCCTCGACCGCCTCGTCGGCCTCCTCGACCACGTCCACGTCCAGCATATCCTCGTCCACGTCCACCACCTGAGTCTCCCTCCTTAGGTGGTTTGGTACAAGCATATCGATGGTGGCCCATCTTCCCACAGTTGTAGCACTGCCGATTCTGTTGCCAGAGCTCTTCCTTGGATCCTGTATCCCCCGAACCGGTAGCTGCTAGTGCTGACTTCACTTCGGGTAAAGCACCTGTCGATGATGCGCCTGTCCCTGTCTGTAATCTGATCCGCGTCTCCTCCTGAATCATGGCTGAGATAGCCTCCTCGAGACTAGGGATCGCTGGCTGGGCGAGGAGTAAGGCTGTTCTCTGGTGATCATAATCCAGCCAGAGGCGTTCCAACTCCGTAGCGTACTCCTGCACCGTCTTCTCGCCTTGTACGGTGTCGTCGATCTCCCCTTTTATCTGGAAGATCCGTAGATTGTTACCTATGCCATCATAGGTTCTTCTCAATTTCTCCCATACGTCTTTCACCATCTCAATGCCATCTACTGTGGAAGCAATAGACTGGACTAAGGAGTTGAGAAGCCAGATATAAATCACCATATGAGTGGATTTCCACTCGTCGCGTCCTGTCGAGCCCTCTTCCGGCTCTGTCTTCTCGCATGTCAAGAATCCCTCCAGGTTCTTACCTGCAAGGGTTCTTCTCACCCGCCGTGACCAACTCAAATAGGTGGCTGGTCCATCCAACTTCAGATCGATGGAGGGTAGTTCTAACTTTGGCGGTGCTCGTGTCGTGCTTTCACCAGCCGACACCTTTATCAACTTCAGCAATGTCGCCACATCGTCAGCATCCAGCTTCTTGAGAATCTCCTCCATCGATGCTTCTTCTCGATCACTTCACACTTGCTCCACGACTCACGCTCGTCCTTGCCGTCCTCTCCTAAATCCGAATATGTCTGATTTCATCGGATCTAGGGATTATAGGCATCTCCTTGAGATTGATCTCAAGAACGAGCGTGAATCTTGTACCCGCAATAGCGGTACAATGAATCCTGCAGCCGTAAAAACGGTACAGAAACGAGCGTGAATCTTGTACCCGTAATAGCGGTACAATGAATCCTGCAGCCGTAAAAACGGCAGCAGCAGCAGCAGTTGCAGCCGCAACAGCGGCACAGCAACGGCAGCAGCGCGGCAGCGACGGCGGCGGCGCGGCAGCTGCAGTAGCAGCGGGGCGGCGCTGCGGCGGCGGCGGCGCGGCAGCAGCTGCAGCGGCAGCGGGCGGCAGCAGCTGCAGCGGCAGCGGGCGGCAGCGGCGGCGTAGAAGGGGGATTAGGGTTAGGGTTTGTGTGGAGGAGGGGTCTCTAACGGTATGCTAAGCAATTTTAGGCTCTGATACCATGTTGAGACTTGAAGTGATTTTATTGAATGGAGTAACAACATATATATAGGAGAGGCTAGCCTCCTCTCCTATCATTCTAGCCAATGTGGGACTAAAGCCCAATGTGGGGCTTTTAGAAATTTCCTATAAAAACCTCTACTGGCAAATATTAGTTTCTGCGCCTTTACCTTGGCTTATTTAATTGCAACTATCAGTGAACTATTAAAGTTACTAACAATGTTTCAGAGTTCGATCCACACTAGTTTGGGTCAAATCGGTCAACCGGTAAGTTAGTCCGGATTGAACAAGTTATATAGACTTACAATACATTGAATATATTATATAGTACACAACTACATATATAGTACTAAGAATTTCTCCACATTTATCATATTAGAATTAGTTAAGAAGCAAACATATTAACTTTGATTGCATGGAAAGTCCAAAATAAAAATAAAAATCAAGGTCAAATCGGTTCAAATCCAACCAAATCAAACTATTTCATGGTCTGACTGGTCATGTCGACCGGATTGTTCGAGTTTTTGAAAACAATAGTGGATCAATACCAAAACCAACCCAAAAAAGCTACTGATTCATTGGTTGACTGGTGTCCGATCTGATTTTTAAAACACTGATTACTAACTTGTTGAGTCAAATTGGCCCTTTAACAGATTAATGGAAAAATAATAAAGAAAAAAAAAGTCATAATCCCACCATGCACCTACCCAAACCCACATTTTTTTTTTCAAATTTCTTTTTTACATAAAAGAAAAAGGAATAATTTATTTTCATGGGTAAAATGGCCTTAAAAAGATCAATGCTAAATGCACTACACAAAATGTTAGTGGATGTCACGATTTATATAGTCCTGAAGTGCTAAATTTTGGCAGTCATGTGTATATCCAGGACTATCAATTAAATTTTGTCAGTTTTTCGCAATCCATGACTGCATAAATTTTGGCAGTCGTAAGCACAACAAAGACTACAAAATATTTTAAAATCATGTGTTAGTGGCTGTCACGAATTATATAGTCCTGAAGTGTTAAATTTTAACAGTCAAGTGTATATCCAGTACTGTCAAAAAATTTCTTCAATTTTTGGCAATCCATGGTTGCATAAATTTTGACAATCCTAAGCACAACAAAGACTACAAAATATTTTAAAATCACAAATATGCACATGACTGTAGAAAATAATGATAACTACTAATACTTTGTGTAGTGCTCTTAGCAGTGGCCTTAAAAGAAAAGCATTCTCCTTAGTTTGATGACAATTACACTCAACTAATGAAAGGTAACAATTTATTAACGGTCCAATAGCAAATGACAAGTTTCTTACCAAGCAACCGTTTTGTTCCTTTGTTTTTTCTTCATGAATTCTCTATAATCAATCTGTCAAAATTCATATCCTTTTAGTTATCTACTTACTTTGTGTAGTTAATCTAAATTAAATTGATTTTTAAGTTCTAAGGATACGTTTAATTCATTGTAATATAATTGTAATGTAATTAAATTTGTAATATAAGAAAATTTCAATAACATTCAAGAGCGGAACGGACTCCAGCCCATGACGCCCACCCAAATTTGTTTTTCATATGTTTTTTTTTTTTGAATTAGTTCACACCCCATCCCAGCTCATCCTAGTACATTTCAGTTCAAATTTTTGGTTCCGTGTCCTTGACCATTTTGGTTGAAACATGTAATCAACTTCATGATATATTATCAATTATATTTAAGTATTATTTGATTTAACATGTAATATAATAAAATAATAATTGATATTAATATTATTTTGATAAATATACCGTACATTTTATTTTCTTTTTCGGCCAACATTAATATTAATGATTAAAAGAAGAAAATAAAATCTATAGATGATTTATTGTTCAGGATCGGGTTGTCGTTGTCTAAGCTAAGCTTCTTGAGAGGTGCGCTGAAGCTGCTATAGAGCATCACGATATTTACTTTGTCGGAGCAACAACCGAGTCCGCTGTTGGTCCTGGACTAATCTCTCCTCGACGAGAGAGCTCTCCGTCGTCGAGAACAAAGAGATTGATTTGGCCCACTTGGAAGGTGGAGGAACGATGGTTCCTCTTCCCGCTAATCGCAGGCGATTGATTCTAAGTGCCGGAGTCGCACGCGCAGACTTCATCTACAATGTCGTTTGTTTCTCAGACTGTCGTGGCAATCGTCGTGTAGGGCCTGCTCGAGAAGCGGCACCGAAGGTTGATGTTCGATGCGGTTGGCAGAAATTATAGTCCGCAGTGCCACGTGTCGGCATGAGAGGCATTCTCAAACCGGAGTACGGCTGTGGGATCGACAATGTAGGCGAGCAGATGGACCGGAAGGTGTGGCTTGGGGTGTGGCGAACGGGGCAGAGGGTCACGGCAACAGGTGACGACCTCGACGAGATTTTTTTTTTTTTTTTTGAAACCAAATTGCATTACTGAATTAAGTAGGTACATGGTTCATGTCCTGAAGGACATGACTTGAAATACTATCAGGGATAGTATCATAAAAGGAAAGCTGATTACATAGGCCAGTAAGGAGAGTATCACTAGCTAAATAGTGAGCACAGGAATTTGCATTTCTATTGACATAGGCAAAAGATAATCCAGTTGAAGAATTGATTGCTCTCTTTGCATCTTCAATTGTGTGTCTTGCTCGCCATAGGGGGATTGATTCTTTGTTGTTGATGGCATCAATAAGTGGTCTGCAGTCCCCTTCAATGATCTTCAATGATCACATGATCGAGTTGTACAGAATTGCAGATATCTATGGCCAATCTTATGCCCAAAGCTTCCGCTTCCAGTGGTGTACTACCTTCTTCTGACTTGGATAGAGCTTTGTAAAATATGCCATTAGAGTTTCGAAGAATTGCAGCAGCGGCTATCTTCCCGTCTAGATATGATCCATCGTAATTGATCTTCCATGTGTTATGTGGAGGTGGGATCCAGTGTGTTGAGTCTCGAGTGATAGCCTTGGTGTGATCAATATTAGGATCTTTAATATTGAAGGCTTCATATTTAATCTTCATGTTGACAGCCTCATCAAATATGTTCTTCCCGCATGGTGGTATCTGCTGGAATATAGCTTTGTTTCTCGCTTTCCAGATGGACCATAGTTGATAGAAAGCATGTGAAACTTTGTCTTGATCTCCCTCAACGAGCAAATCATTGATGAAGGTTGATACTGAAGTAGCACTGGTGATTTGATTTGCCAGGATCGGATGATGTCGCCAAGATATACCTGTAATATGACAGTGAAGAGATAAATGGTCAATGGTTTCTGGATATACCTGACAGATTGAACAAGTATCAGCGACTTGTTCGATACGTCTGTGGATGTTGGCATTAGTCGGGAGAGAATTGGTAATGACTCTCCAGATGAACAATTGAACTCTGGGACAAATATTGTTGATGGACCATAATTTCCGCCACTCCTTGAAACTGGAAACAATCGTTCTGCTCTCATCCATAGTTAGTTGGTCATGGATGACCCGATATGCCGATTTAGTGGTAAGAACACCGTCAGTAGTATGTTTCCATACCAATTTGTCGATCATGCAATTCGGAGATAGAGGGATCTTCAATATAGTTGTAGCTTCTTCAAGGGGGAATAGAATATGAATGAGGTTTTCCTTCCAACAGAGAGTATCTCTGTTTATGAGATCACTCACCTTCTGGACCCAAGTAGGAGCAAATTGGTAACCATTCACCTTACAATGTGGAAGATTAGGAACCCATGGATCAGTCCAAATGCAAATTTTGGTTCCATCACCTACTGACCAAAGAACATTGTTGAAGATGAATTCTCTGTTGCGCAGGATACTGATCCATATGCTTGATGATGAATTGGATGGAGTAGCAGTCCAAAATGATGTGTTTTTAAGGTATTTGGTCATTAGTAGAGAAGCCCAAACTGAGGTGGTGTCTGTGAGAAATCTCCATGTTAATTTGAGCAAGAGGAAAAGGTCAGTGATGTGAGGATCTCGAATACCTAAACCGCCTTGGTACTTTGGTTTTGTTATATCCGACCAAGAAGTATAATGGATTTTTCTCTTTTCAACAGAGCCCCACCAAAAGTCTCTTTGAATGTTGTTGAGTTTGCTTGTGACCTTTTTTGGAATATGGTAAGAAGAAAAATAATAAGTAGGAATAGAAGCTAGGGTGGATTTGATGAGTACAATTCGACCAGCATGAAATAAGCAGTTTCTTTCTACACATAGTTCATATAAAACGTGTAATATTTATGGACTTTTCGACAAATTTACGAGTCTAAGATTAATATTTTTATTTTTTAAAAATTTGTCGAATTTTTGAACTTATGTTATTTACACCGAGTCCTTTTAGACTCGTACTTTTGTTGTCTCGAATTTTTTCCGTTAGTCGAAATGCTAACAAGGGTACAACTTGCAAATGGGAAAAAGAAAAGACTATTTATAAGGGTACATCAAAAGTTAATCAGGACTAGCCAAAACATAAACTTTGATTTATTTACAAGTTTGCCATTGAAAAAATTACTCAGGACTAGCCAACATGTGAGTATATAAGTCAACTTTTTATTTTTTGCTCTCCTCTCTTTCCTCACAACAAGAAGAAAAAGAAGAAGAAAAAGAAGAACAAGAACAAGAACAAGAACAAGAACAAGAACAAGAACAAGAACAACAAGAACATCAATTTTTTCAAACCTAGTTTATTTTAATTTTTTGCTCTCTTCTAATTTCTCAGATCTATTTTTCCAAACCCTAGTTTATTTTTCTTCTTCTTGTTTGGGCATTATGGATGAAACCCTAGTTGTAGAAGAAATTGGGTTATCAAATCTATCAAATCTATTAATCTGTTAGTCTATTAACCAATTTTTCTTTATTAATAGAAGAATTATGCATGAAATCCTAGTTATAGAAGAAAACTATGGAAGAAACCCTACTTGTAGAAGAATTGGGTTCATATCAGGACTGCCACAATTTCTGACAGTCCTAGAAGTATTGAGGACTGTCAGAAATTGTGGCAGTCTTGAAATAGACTCGATATACAACAGGACTGCCACAATTGCTGGCAGTCCTAGAAGTACTGAGGACTGCCAGGAATTGTGGCAGTCCTGAAAGGGACATGCTCTACAGCAGGACTGTCACAATTTCTGGCAGTCCTAGACATATTGAGGACGGCCAGAAATGTACAGCAAGTTTCTTTCAGGACTGCCACAATTTCTGGCAGTCCTAAAGTCGAAATTTTCGAATGAAAAAAATATGTTAGGGTTTATTTCAATCTTGATAATAGAGTAAAATATGCATTTTAGGGTTTATTTTCATGCATTCTTTGTGAGGAAAGAAGTATTTAAGCTTTATTTTCATGCATTTTAGGGTTTATTTAATTTTTTGGATGCCATCGAAATTGGGAATGAGAAGGAAAGTAGAATTTTGATGGAGATGGTGATGATGGAAATGGTGGAGAAGAAGAAGAAGATGAGAAGAAAACTAGGATTATGATGAAGATGTGAGAATGGAAATGGTGGAGAAGAAGAAGAAGATGGATAGAAGAAGAAGAGGAGGAGGAAAAATAGGGTTTGTGAGGAGAGAGAGTGAAATTTAGAAATGAGATTGATTTTTGGGGTTTGGGGGAGGGTGTGTGGGGTTTGGACAGTCCCTGAGTGGAATATTTGGATAGTCCAAGTAAAATTTCCTCAAACATTGACTAGTCATAATCCTGGCTAGTCCTAATAAACTTCTGATGTGTCCTTATAAATAGCCAAAAAAAAAATACATGATATTTAGTTGAAAAAGTAACACTACTTGTACTTTGGGCATTTACCAAAGCGCCCCTAGTACAAGAAAGATCCCCAATCTCTCTATTTTCTTGCTATACACGCACAGCCAACGACATAAACACCGTCCCCGGATCCCTTCGCCATGGCCCGGAGGAGCAGCCACCTGATCCCCGTCGGCTCCATCGCCTGCGACGAGCTCGAGTCTGTCGGCGCCGGCGAGAGGGAGGGGTGGCTCGCCGACGCCGCCTCCCTCCTCGCCGCCCTCCACCACACCTCCCTCGCGCTCGCCAGCCCCTCCCGGTCCCTGGTCCTCCTCCTCCAGGTCCCCAACGCTTCCTCCTCCGTCAAGATCCACCCCGCCCTCTCCCCCTCCGACGGCCGGATCACCGCCGTCGAGTGGCTCCCGTTCGGCGATCTCCTCGCCCTCGCCGTCGGGACATCGGCGGGGTTCCTGTTGCTGTACTCGCCGGAGGGTGACCTGATCCACAAGCAGGTCTTCCCTTCTCCATCACCACCACTAGATTCCTGGTGTTTTGTTCCAAATGCTTAGTATTTGATTCTGACGGTTGATTTGATCTTACAATTATCTAGACTCATGAATTGATTTTTTTTAATATATTTTAAAGTTTTTGATATTTTCCTATTTCGTAAATATGTGAACTCATTTGTACATTGCGGATCAATTGGTTGGGTTAGAAGGAGGAGAGTAATGAATGGAATTTGTGAAGCTAGTACAGAACATTTCTTTAGGAGACTGTGATAATAGTTGATATACTGATTGTAAATTTTGTAATGCTAATACTATTAGGCAACGATAATTGTATCCGCGTCTTTAGTTCTTGTTTCGTGTAATTGTCTACACCCATTTGTTACCTGGGTTGTTTGTCACTTTGGTACGCGGTGGTCTACTTCTCCCGTATGGATGAAACTTTTTTTGTAGATTTTGATTTCGTTACTTGGTCGATTGTTAAGTGTCTAAACTCGTGAGATGATCTGATCTACGATAGGAACAAGTTTCTTGATATCGGAAATCAGTCCAGCAAACCGGATACAGGACAGTTTATGTGATCCCACGGTGACGTAGGGTAAAAATGCACTTCATATGTGACATGTATACAAGAATCAAAGCATTAATATAAATCTAATAAATGCCCATATTCAATTTTAGTAATTTAACAATTCAAAAGTCAAAACTCAATTTTTTTTAAAAAAGGAGAAGATAGGTAACAGTAGGTATTGATGTCAACTCATCGGAGAGGTAAGTAATGCTTCATTTAAGAGAGGAGAAATGAATTAAGATTAGTACTATTTTTTGTAGGTTTTAAAATTACTTTAACCATGCTAGCCAAATATAGGTTTTTAAATTATTTTAACCATGGTTGCCAAAGATTTGATATGCCCGGTATGCCCGAAAGCGCGATGACAGGTATACCATTTTGTATGGTTCAATTACCGGTTTTTTCCCCTTCTAAACCAGTTAGGCAACTCGTGTCGATTTGCCTTTGTAACCTTTATAATGGCTGGTATACCAACCATATCAGCTGATCTTCAGATCTCTCGATTTCCAGAACATCAAATAGAAGTTACGTTGCATGGACTCAAACATGACATGGCACAATACGAATACAACATTGATTTTGGCATATATCCTAGTATATTTTGGTTCGCTGATAGGTCCAATACATGTTGACAAGAATCTGTCAACGGTTTTCATGGTGCCCATGCTTCCTAACTATGAAGTAATTTTGAGCTACTAAAATTAGGTGTAAGGCCTAAACGAATTTGGATTAAGAGTTTGAGACCATAAAAGTTACATTGTATATGCTGAAAGGAAGAAGAGGATTCAAATAGCTGATCCCAAAATTTTTGGAATAAAGGTTTCTTCTTCTTCTTCTTGTACAACGAACAAAAAAGATAATCTCGAGTCCCGACTTGGTTCCCTTTCCTTTCCTTTTGGAAACAAGCAGCATCTGTAATGGAAACTGGACAAGGATAACACCGAAGGAGCCCTGATGGTTTTCGTGGGCCTCCATGGAAAATATAATCCTTCCAAAAAAAATCACATATAATTTGAACTTTGAGGTGATGACCAAGACTTTGAATATAGTTAAATCACAAATTCTTGGTGGAGCCAAAACTGAAATTATTTGAATGTCCAGATTAGGTAAAATTCCTATTTATGGTGTGTTTGGTTCATTGTTTGCGGTATTGGCCGATACTGATACAATTTGGCATGTCCCGATTGGATGCCAACCGTTACTGATGCTAACCGATACTGACTTTGGTGGTCTTTTTTCCAGTCAATTCGTGAGAGAAAATTGAACGAAAAGACCAATCAACATTGGTGTAAAAGCATAGTAAGGTTGTAAAAACATGTAAATTAGGAAAACTTATTTATCATAGGTAAACCATGGTGACTATTATTTCATTCAATTTCAAAACTACTAATAAACAATACTGAAAATACGTAATGCCTAAATGTATAAAATATTTATTTCTAAATTTTTAATAATTATTTGCTTTTCGATACCAAAAAATCCGAAAATTCGATATGAAACCGCTGACGTTGTCGATACCGCCGATTCCGATACTCATAGGAAGGGTTGATACTGATTTCGATATGAATACTGCGAACCTTGTTGGTTGCAATTTTGCAAAGAAGGCGTCTAGAAAGAAAGTGATGGAAAGCAATAATTTTCTTACACTTCTGGGTGTCAAGAAAAGAGGAAGGAAAACTATGAAGAAAGGATAAGTCTCATGTACTTGAACATGATCTATGAAGGCTCCATTAAAACCCCTGAGGAAACCTTGATGGAGTTTCTGACTAGCATCTACCAAGAGCTAAGCAGGCCTGGCCAACGCTTCTCTTAATTTCTTACTTTCATTAGGTTTGGATGAGAGAATTGGAGATTTTGTTTTGTTTTTTCTTTAACTTTCTTTAACTTTCTTTTCTAATTCCTGCTTGCAATTAATAATCAGAATATCTCTAGATCTGCATTTGCCTTATTAGCTACAATTTTGGTTGAATTTTAACATAATTGTAATGTTTTCTAATCATAATTCTAAATCTAGAAATGGCATCTCATTTACATTTTCACTTTGACATTGACCTAATTCTTTGGCATAATGTGCCATAGAGACGAATGCACATTCCCTATGATAAACTGTATCATCTTACCTCTTTGTCTAGAATATTTATAGTCTAGGAGAATTTAGAGGGTGCTCCTTGGTTGCATGACCTTAAACAGCAATCCAAAATGTAAGTCTACCTACCTGCCAATTGGCCACCTGGGTTTTCTGGCATGACCCTCTCCTGCCAGTTACCTTGGCTAGGAATTTGGCACCAATATGGAATGTTGACCTCAAGTCGACGGTTGATCATAGAACATTGTCAAATCTTATATGGAGCTTTCTTATGCTCCATAGTCAACCTAATTGTAATGTGGAAAGGCTTGGATGATGATCTTGATATTGACCTAACTCGGCCAAAATTTGAAAATTCATCCTCTGTATCGTGTAAAATATATAACTTGAAATAACATTCCAAAATGATGGCTGTTCTTAGACTATATCTGATGCCACGAAAGCTTGATGAAACTGATTGTAGAAGCATGGAATTTCAGGCGCATCAGGGGGCCGAAGTTTCTATGCACCACAAACATCATGCGCCGAAGACATAGGACAAATGTCAGCGCATCATTCAAAGACAGTAAAGATGAAAGCACATGAAAAAAAAATATTTATATGAAAATCTATTACATGGCTTTTCATTACATTGAAAGTCTACTACAAAAAGTCTAGTCTAAACTCTACGGCTAGGCGCATCACTTTGACGTCTCAGCATAGACGTATCTTTTCCTCGTCGCGAGCGAATCACTTTCTCGTCAACGCACAGGCGCTGCTGCCAGCCTGTGGCTCTTCCAGCATAACGAAAGTTGGGACACGTCGACCCCAAACTCTGCATGCAACTTGGCACTTGATGTCGTCTCGTAGAAGAATGACTGTCAGTAAGGTACTTGAGCACGAACTGTTTTGTCCACAGATTACTCGGTGTATCTCAGTCGTCTGAGGGAGTCCGTCATCAAAATCAAAGCTTCTTTGAACGAGGAGATCCACAACCCGCAGTGCAACATCTTGCTAAGGAGGAGGATCGGTCAAATTCATTCTCAATGAGAAGTAGTGCGAAATGAAGAGCAAACTTCTCCGTTATTTATAGGCCAGGGCAACCTAAACCTATGTGCCAAGTGGCAGCTTTCCCCGAAGTTAATGCAATGAACTTAGCATTAATAGCAATGAATCTGCCACATTGATTTCAGCCAAGTCAAAGATTATTTATTTTGAGCCTTGAAACGTGCAACTTAGTTGACCGAAAGTGATGCGCCTCAAGGCTGATGCGTGTCACGCCCCGCTCCCGTAGGAGCGATCGTCCTCGCTAAGACGTGATGCCGCACGAGCCTAGATTGCGCTCATGCAAGACGGGTTCCATAATGGCCGATTACAACGGCTGCGATGGGGTCGTCGCAGAGAAGTCCCAAGCAGAGATATTGAACAATAGCAGCGGAAGTTTGAAACAGAACACAAGTCATTGCAAAATACTCTTTATTGATAATGGAACAAAGATTACAATGGGACGCAAGGCCAAGATTACAATCACTGAAGCTCACTCTTCTCACATTTTACAAGTTCACTCAGCTCTCTCTCATCTCTCAATACAAGTCTTGAAACAGCGGATGTTTCGGAAGGCGATGTCCATACATTATGTCCCGTATAAGTCCTGACTCCACGCGGTCGCACGTCTCGAATCGCCAAGAAACTTCGTGCCTCGACGCATCCAAGCGAGCTCCACGCCACGAGCTTCTACCTGTGCCTGCACATAACACTGTGTAGGTGTCAGTACTCAACTGTATTGGTGGAATGAGCTCCTCGCCCATCCATACAAAACCAACACGTTAATTTACTTTGTGCAACATAGCCCCTTTTTCATTGTCTTTCTAGTCTTGTCTTAGGATCAGTTTTAGGACCGACGCCTTGGCCTATTTTGTGTCTCTAGACTATCCCGTGCTTGCAACAACAACGTTAACCTATTAGGTCGTGGTTGCCTTTCGGCCCGTAATCAAAGATGCAACTACTCGGTAAGACTCCATATCCATGTGACCGTGCTACGTCCAATGTGCCATGCCTTGTAACTCAGTGAGACTTAACCGCATTGCCGCCACGCGGCCTTTGTTACTTTTGGTCACCGACTCCACAAGACTTGTGAACTAGTGCCACTCAACCAACTTTGCCTTGCAGCGATTTCCTGACTTAAACTCGAAACGACTCAATTCCAAACTTGTGCAACACTATGCCAACAACTTAAGACTTGACACCACATCTCCTGCCGAAGCACGGTGTCTACGCTGCAGCCAAATTTTAGGCCCCAAAACATTATCTTTATCGTGTACGCATTCTTCCCGACTCATGATACACTGCACATAATACTCGACTCAATCCAAAGGCATATACGCGGATTGTCGTCCATGCCGACTCATCTATATGAGGTCACTAGCATAACAAGCTATACTTGGACACATAGCTTGCGTTGGCCGGGACCCTTCCAGCGCAAGGTAGCTAGTCCCGCTGGAAGTCCCCGACTAACCCGGTGCTATCGATTCAGCACAGCTATCCTTTGTTTCCATACTCAGCCGTAACGGTCCCGGACCTTGTGGGTCGCCGTTACGAAAAAACTATTTACCTTGTCGATAAGTTGTCCAATGACCATGCAAGATTCGACTCAAACTGACGTCTCACACAGTCATTCTACTGTCAGTGTTACCATCTCTTCCAGAGCCATGTTCGATACTTCTCACATCTGAGACCGCCTCGACGACCCATAGTCGCGAGCATTCCTCTTTCTTGTCCTATCTTTTCATTCGACTCATGAACGACTATTTGAAAGCCCTCCTTCCAACTCAATTAAATCAACCGTGGTCCGTGCCTTAAAAACACTAAGTCCGTGACATCGTGCCTTAAACCAACTTGAACTCTATGCGACACCACCGCCCAAGTCATACTCTATATGATCGTGAAACCAAGTAATATCGACAACCGTAGAAAACGTGGGACAGTGCTTAGAATGCCTTTGATCGCCTAGAATCACTTAGCCTAACTTAAGTATACATTAACTTGACGAGCAAAGGTTGCGTCAAGCCTTGGACGATGGGACCGTGCATGCTTTATGAAGCGTTTATGCGGACGACGCATATGACTTAGGCTAACTCTTAGCTTGTGGCGAAGACCAACTTTTTCTTCTACCAAGCCACGGGACGAAGGACCGAGTGTCATTTTCAAAGCACGCCGTGCACCAACTCTAAGCTGACCGTTGGACCTTTCTATATTCTAACACAATTCGATCCGTCGGGATTATTCCCTTATCTATGTGAATTTGTCTCTTTTATTATCATGCCTACTTGTGCAGTTGAAAACATGCGATTTATTATGTGAAGGCTAAGATGAGGCAAGTTCACCGAAACTATCCCACTTGAGCGAGGAGTTGCCTCGGCCGAGCGGGCCTTCGAGTCACCGTTGCATGGCTAAGTCCGAACGCCGTTGGCGTTTCGATTTCTCTGATTGATTGGACGGGACGGGGCACTACATCATATACCACTCAGAAAAAGTTTCGTCCTCGAAACTAACTGAGTACACTTATCGACTTATAACTTGATTCAACATCCTACGTTTCTTACACACATTTCTCCTATGCGTTCCCTCAATCCGAGCCGCACTCGCACTTCCATTAGTCTTTTCCTTGAAACACGATTCCAAAATCCTCGACCCTTTTCCATTCCTCTATTCTCACTTGATTCAACGTATCACTTAGTTGGATCGTGCACATATTTTAGGCGTCCCCAAAATATATGCATTTCAGCCAAGCCTCGTGATAGCGAATTTCGCCATTACCACTCGAGTCGGATCGTGCACATATTCGGACGTCCCTGATATATGTGCATGTCAACCGAGCCTCATGAGTGGTGCCTCCATAATTCCTATCGCTCCACACCGGGACGTCTGCCTCACCGCTAGGCTATATCTTTAGACTAAAGTCATTCGTCAGTATTGGAATCATAGTTCCCAAACAACAATTGTCAACACTGACCCCATCCTAAGGTCAAACAAATTGATAGTACAGAGTTTTCTACCCAAGCTCGCATCACTCCGATTTCTAAACATCGAGCATAGATTTTCTACACACATCCTAACATTCGTCGCACGGGATCTGAGTCATTCGGCAAAGCCATTCTATCGTAAGTTCGCTCAACCAACATTTTTGACATCAATTTCGTTCGTCTAACGACCCATTCCGCATAGTCTATCTCCTCGAACACGTTCGACATAATCTGCCTATCAATCCTTCCAAGTCAAGCACGCTACGACACAATTTGTTGCTAAGCCATAATTCACATTTCATATTTTCTAAGTCGTTCATCACAATTCACATATTCGATCATAAGGTCGTCTAACTCAACAATATGTTGTGTATCGATCTCACGCGAGTCAGATTATCCACGGTGGGCATGAATCACCATGCACGCTCCTGCGGGATAATCATCCTCAACGGGACGTAACTCTTATTTTATGTCTAGACTAATTCATTCTCGATACGTAGATTGGATCTATTCAATCCTCAAGTTTACTCAATCATCAATCATAAGTCCAAAAATTCTCGAATTTTCTTTCGCATCAAACCAACAAGTCGAGACAATCAAAGTTGTTGCGTTCTGATTTTTCGAGTTCTATCATTCCCGCGACATGAATCACCATGCCAGCTCTCATGCAGAACGATCGTCCCAAATTCGACACGACGCATGTGCGAGGCTAGAGTTGCGCTCGCACAAGACAAGAATGTCGACGCTGTGGTTATCCGCGTAACCATCAAGATACTTCTGTTTTCATCCACATTTATTTCAATCAAAATTCTAAGTATAGCATCTGTCAGAACAATAACACTTGCACGATCGTCATTCCTTGAATTAGAGTGCCCCCGAGTTATCGCATATTGATCTTTGATACGCCTCAATACCATCGATGATATGCGTAACCTGATGATCTTACTTTGCAACGAATTTCGAGTCGTGCGAATGATGCTATCGTCCGACTGGATAATCTCCTCGACATTCAAATTCAAGTTCGATCATTATCCCTCGAATCATTCACAACATTAATTTCCTCAAACCAAATTCACGTATTGTTCATCCGTCAATCTTAAGTCATCGACCAACGTATTTTCTCAATTCGCATCATTCCTTGCTAACTCAAATCATCGAGCAACATTCATTCCAATCCTTACTGTCATTTTTGTAACTTTAAAATCAAACCTTTCATGCACGCTATCTTCCCGTCGTGCTAACTTTTTCGTATACGATTCTTATCGATTTTTTCGATCGAGTCATCCATTCGCACACCTTAACTTTTTTTCGATTCGGTTTCACCTACTCAATCATTTTCGTGTTTCCTACTCGCGCAATCCTCAATTCCGTGCACGTTCCGTGTGCATCAATTTCTAGGTTGTTCGAATCAACTCGTCCAAATCTTCAAGACTACAACTTATTCAATGATACTCAATCTGCGGTTTTGCATACACGCGACGCTTGCTGATAGATTCATCGACACCCTGTATCCTCAATCGATCGATCGACATTCCTGAAGCTATCGCATACACCACTAATGGATGAAATCATTCGACAAATCCTCAAAACCATCATTCGAATCAAAATCGACTTCTTCAAATTTTCCGTTCGAACCATTCCTTAAATTTTAAGCACGCTCATCTATATCGCACCGACGATAACATCGTCGTTCGATAGCACCCCTATCGATAGGCATCCCCTTTACTCAATCAAGTCTAACTCATTCTCGTCCGACACTATTCAATTCCCGCACTCGACTTTGCTAAGGTCGACACAATCCTTGGTGTATATGCCCAGCCCGACTTAGCCAACCGTGCTTACGCAAACCATCTTTTTGTTTTGTCAAAAATTGTTCTCCTACGTTTTGCAAAATAGATAGACTTATTGTATGAACATCCCGTGGGATATTTGAGAGAGAGCGCACTAATGATATCAACTTTTGCGGAAGCAACACTTCAGAGTTTGTGGAAACAACAGAGTTAAAGAATTCAATCGAAGTCTAAGGACGTAAAGCCGTGCTCTGATACCATTATGTCACGCCCCGCTCCCGTAGGAGCGATCGTCCTCGCTAAGGCGTGATGTCGCACGAGCCTAGATTGCGCTCATGCAAGACGGGTTCCATAACGGTCGATTACAGCGGCTGCGATGGGGTCGTCGCAGAGAAGTCCCAAGCAGAGACATTGAACAATAGCAGCGGAAGTTTGAAACAGAACACAAGATTACAATCACTGAACAAAGATTACAATGGGACGCAAGGCCAAGATTACAATCACTGAAGCTCACTCTTCTCACATTTTACAAGTCCACTCAGCTCTCTCTCATCTCTCAATACAAGTCTTGAAACAGCGGATGCTTCGGAAGGCGATGCCCATACATTATGTCCCGTATAAGTCCTGACTCCACGCGGTCGCACGCCTCGAATCGCCAAGGAACTCCGTGCCTCGACGCATCCAAGCGAGCTCCGCGCCACGAGCTTCTACCTGTGCCTGCACATAAACACTGTGTGGGTGTCAGTACTCAACTATACTGGTGGAATGAGCTCCTCGCCCACCTATACAAAACCAACACGTTAATTTACTTTGTGCAATATAGCCCCTTTTTCATTGTCTTTCTAGTCTTGTCTTAGGATCAGTTTTAGGATCGACGTCTTGGCCTATTTTGTGTCTCTAGACTATCCCGTGCTTGCAACAACGTTAACCTATCAGGTCGTGCTTGCAACAACGTTAACCTATCAGGTCATGCTTGCCTTTCGGCCCGTAATCAAAGATGCAACTACTCGGTAAGACTCCATATCCATGTGACCGTGCTACGTCCAATGTGCCGTGCCTCGTAACTCAGTGAGACTTAACCGCATTGTCACCTCGCGGCCTTTGTTACTTTTGGTCACCAACTGACTCCACAAGACTTGTGAACTAGTGCCACTCAACCAACTTTGCCTTGCGGCGATTTTCTGACCTAACTCGAAACGACTCAATTCCAAACTTGTGCAACACTATGCCAACAACTTAAGACTTGACACCACATCTCGTGCCGAAGCACGGTGTCTACGCTGCAGCCAAATCTTAGGCCCCAAAATATTATCTTTATCGTGTACGCATTCTTCCCGACTCTTGATACACTGCACATAATACTCGACTCAATCCAAAGGCATATACGCGGATCGTCGTCCATACCGACTCATCTATATGAGGTCACTAGCATAACAAGCTATGCCTGGACTCATAGCTTGCGTTGGCCGGGACCCTTCCAGCGCAAGGTAGCTAGCCCTGTTGGAAGTCCCCGACTAACCAGGTGCTATCGATTCAACACAGCTATACTTTGTTTCCATACTCAGCCGTAACGGTCCCGGGCCCTGTGGGTCGCCGTTACGGAAAAACTATTTACCTTGTCGACAAGTTGTCCAATGACCATGCAAGGCCCGACTCAAACTGACGTCTCACACAGTCATTCTACTTTCAGTGTTACCATCTCTTCCAGAGCCATGTTTGATACTTCTCACATCTGAGACCGCCTCGACGACCCATGGTCGCGAGCATTCCTCTTTCTTGCCCTATCTTTTCGTTCGACTCAGAAACGACTATTTGAAAGCCCTCCTTCCAACTCAATTATGTTAACCGTGGCTCGTCCCTTAAAAGTACTAAGTCCGTGACATCGTACCTTAAACCAACTTGAACTCTATGTGACACCACCGTCCAAGTCATACTCTATATGATCGTGAAACCAAGTAATATCGACAACCGCAGAAAACGTGGGACAATGTTTAGAATGCCTTTGATCGCCTAGAATCACTTAGCCTAACTTAATTGTACATTAACTTGACGAGCAAAGGTTGCGTCAAGCCTTGGACGATGGGACCGTACATGTTTTATGAAGCGTTTATGCGGGCGACGCCTATGACTTAGGCTAACTCTTAGCTTGTGGCGAAGATCAACTTTTCCTTCTCCCAAGCCACGGGATGAAGGACCGAGTGTCATTTTCAAAGCACGCCGTGCACCAACTCTAAGCTGACCGTTGGACCTTTCCATATTCTAACATAATTCGATCCGTCGGGATTATTTTCTTATCTATGTGAATTCGTCTTTTTTATTATCAAGCCTAGTTGTGCAGTTGAAAACATGCGATTTATTATGTGAAGGCTAAGATGAGGCAAGTTCACCGAAACTACCCCACCTGAGCGAGAAGTCGTCTCGACCGAGCGGGCCTTCGAGTCACCGTTGCATGGCTAAGTCCGAACGCCGTTGGCGTTTCGATTTCTCTGATTGACTGAGCGGGACGGGGCACTACAATGCGCCCCTCAATGGATGCGTCTCGAACCTGATGCGTTTCGTGGAGTATGCACCATCTAAACAATGCGACTACACAAAGCTTGTCGCCCATCGAGCATTTAATGCTATGTCAGAAGTCTGCAGCACGCAACTCGAAGGCATTAATGATGACAACTTTCACAAAAATCGAAGAGATGCCAACGTCAGCATCTTCATTACTTGTTTTTGTCGGCTATACTCTGCCACGTGGCCGGCTAAAAACTCGCATGCGCCTCTACGGCCATGCGTCCGAACTTTGCATGCGCCTCCACTGCTATGCGTCTAGACTTGCTATTGACCCCAAAAGTCATATGCCAAAGTCTCCTCATGCGCCAGATCCTAGGCACTTCCAAGCAAATCATCCTGCAACAAAATCAAAGATCTTTGAGCAATGTACACGCGTCACGTGTTATTGATTCAGTTCTGCTCATGAACGGGTGCTAACCACCCAAGATCTCAGCAAAAAACGAATCTCAACAACTGTCACGTGTCAGCTTCTCCACAATCCGACAGTGCAGTTTCAAACAGATTAAGTTCAAGCTTCCTGGTGCAGCGCCCTTGCGCCCAACAGAGCCATGCGCGTAGCGTTCCTACGTACAAAATCTCCACGCGCGCGCATGAACGGATCATTCCGTTGCCTATAAATAGAAGGATCGTTCCTTCATTCAACCTCTTCAGCTTCATCTACACATATCCACTTCACCGAACTCTACAAGCTCTTCAACAGCTTCTCCCCGGAGTTCATCGAGACGTTCAGAGAACCCGAGATCGTCGTCAGATCGTCAATGGAGTAAAGAATTAACTCTCCATCGCCACGGTTCTCAGAAAAAACAAAAGTATACTCTAAGGATTCCATCGAGATCCTACGTTGTACTCTGTTCTATTTGTTATTATATAAAAGTTCATTCAAACACTTTTTAATGGCAAACACTGATTAGCATACTTCGTAACTAGATATCACTGTCAACTACTAAATAAAATTTCTAGTTCATCAGGAGTATCATATCTAAGGTTTGATTTTATTCTTGATGAAACTTAAATTACCTGTACTGTTGCACTTACGCTTTGATCATTATGAAGACAAAACAGAGCTAAAATCTGTTAGATTAACATAATTTGTACTGCAGAGATGCTTGAAACTGGTACTTACACTTTAAAATTAAGATGATATGATTAAAATAATATCTTAATTGTTTTCTTTCTTTCTTTTTTCAACAAAATGATCGTACTTCTAAGATTCATGGTGGTTAGTGAAAGACATCTGCTTCGTATTAACAGTTTAACTTCCAAGTATATCCTTACTTTACTATGAAAACTCCTTTTATCGTGAACCTTGAATTTCAAGTTTTCTACTTGTAGATTGTACATCCAGAGTGTATACTGAGATTGAGGTTTCGGGAAACAAAGGCACATATTCTGCAAGATACTGCTTCAGAGGAACTCTGTGTCGTTATGCATGGAGTGGTTGCACGCTTTGATGGATCAGTTATCCAGGTTTTTCTCCTCTTTTCAGAGTTCAATTTTTCTCTCAAGTTTCCATTCTTAATATTTCACACAGATGTATCTAGAGCTGAACATCTATATGGATCTTGAGATGTAGAGCTTGCTCCAACGATGGTTTCAAGAGGCAAGCTCACGAATATGGGAAAATATGAAGGATCCAGAGGATGAGAATTCCTATGGGAAATTACCCTACCAATTATGGAACGTTAGCAAGTATGGTGCTTGTGCTGATGCTGCAATTGTTGGTTTAATGCCTCCTCCGCTCTTGGAGTTCCAGGTAAATTGCAATTCTCTCCCCTATAGTTTGTTGTTTTTTTGAAGATTATCGACATCATTTATTTAGTCTGAATATATTTCAAAACCATTTGTTTGTTTCTTTTGTTCTTTTTCTTGTGTGATGCTGTTGTTGTTGAGATTATTATAATGGGAGCTCTCTGAGGCTATTCTGATAATGAATTCAGCTCCTTTTATTGCTGGGCAGTCAAGTCAGCGTTACTACTGTGCAGTTACTATAGGCGATGATGCTGTAATTTCAGCATATAGGTGAGTTTTGCTCTGCAGTTTACCTCTAATTTAGCTTGTTATCTTTTTTACATCAGCAAACTGTCATCACTTAATAATTTTCCTTTTCCACCCTTCACTAAGTTTGCAAGATTCTAGTTCTGTAAAACTTACGTTCATATGTACTTCATTGCTGCCCAAATACAGACTTTCAGAGGATAGGAGCAGGTCCTTAGTTGGAACCATCCTTTCAAAGGTTGTTCCTGCAACATTTTCAACACTGGCAGCATTTTCCAAGATGATTTGGCGGAGTGAGCAGTCCTCAACAAAGAAGTCTAATGTGGCATCTCATGCATTTGCTAAAGGTCAGAATCCAGTGATCGTTCATTTTGTTTTCTCTTCATTTATAGAGTGTCACCTAGCACGACGGTAAGGCTTTGTTGCTTGCATCCTGGAGAATGCAGGTTCAAGTCACGGAAATAGCCTCTTTGTATATATGGGGGTAAGGCTGCCTACATCTTAAACCTCCCCAGACCCTGGATAAGCGGGGGAGCCTCTTGCATTCGGACACCCTTTTTTCTGTTTCTCTTCATTTGCTTGTGTCCATGCACTTATTAAGTAACACAGTGAATACTATAGCCTAGAATAAACCATCAAAAGAAAATATTTGTATTCTCCTTCAGTCAAATAAGAATAATGTATAGCTTACGGAAAATTGTCCTTGAAACGTGTAAAAAATTTATATCTACAATTTTTCAGGGTCCTAAATTTCTCATTCTTGAAGGAACTGTTTGTTTATTTACATAAGCATCATGGTTTGAACTCCCAATCAAGGATTCTCTTCATTATCATAACTGTTAACAAATCTCATGCAACTATTTCCTCTTTACAGATACTATCAGCTCATGCTTAATTCATAATAAAGATTACATTTCAACTAATGTTGAAGCCTTTCACAGTTGTGCGTGAAGCTGTCGTATTGTTTTTTCTTCTTCTTTGACACTCCCTCCCAATGCAGATCCAAGCTCTTTTTGTTATGCTGTGGCTAATATGTTGATTTACATGCCTGCACCGCCATCTTATGTTGGAAAATACATGATTTTTTGTTTTGTTTAGAGAAGTATTAGAAGACTGTACTTTTGTGGGAAATAGTGAAACTGGAATCCATTCACTCGTTTGAGATCAGCTTCCATTGACTAATCTTGCATCTCTTGGATTTCACTGTGGACCTACTGATGATAGTATCACCAACTATATATATTTGAATGAAGTAAATAATTATTGCCCCTTTGCTTCCAAAGAGCTTCTTGGATCTCTGGATCTCCATTATTGGGCGTTCACTCTGTATGAACCAGGATATTAGAACCCTTATGATGTTGTGTTTGCTTCATGCTTTCACAAAAGCAAAATGGGGCTGAATTGATTCCAGTGGACATCATTTGTCAAGTTTCCACTGAAGCAAAGTGTTTACTATTTTATTTAATTGAGAAAATTGTATCATTAATAATGGATAAAGCAAATATCGTTAATAGATATAGCGGAAATACATACTTAAGACAAATTCTCCCAATAGGATATTGATGACTTCTTATTGAGATCTCAGATCTATGTTTCTTTGTCCATATTCCTACTGAGTATGGGTATCCTTGGATCTGAGGTCCGATTTCCATGCCAAGAAAATGACACTCAGTTGATCTGGTAGAGACCAGGAGAGATTCAGAGATGCGAGATGGGTTTTCAGAACCAAACATGTCCCTAGGCGGTGAAACCACGATTTCGTATTCAAGGGCCTGCACTAATTTGATATGGATAGAAATATGTATTTTGGTTAGCAGCCAGAAGGCCTTGGTATCAGATTGTAACAGGTGGATCTAGATCTCTACTCAGCACAATTGTCTCCTCACACCAGCTGTCTGATCCATATAATGATGAAGTTATCTCATCAAATTTATTTAAACCTTTATCAGTTGTAGTTGGATATGTGGGACATGAAGGACATTCCTTCAGTTATAAATTCATGCCAATCTCCGCTATTGTTTAACTAATGATGGATTATCCAAAATTCATATTTGTGGATTTCATGAATTGGAGATCCGCCAGCCTAAGAACTAAGGATTCCAGACGGTCTTTGGAGCCAAGGACCCTACAATTATGGTGTTGTTTCTAGTTGAGGGCTGAAGCCCAATTTCTATTGATAATGAGAAAAGACCAGGTAGGTGAAATTAATAAGAGAAGACAAAAGAGGGATAGAATTAGGTTTTCATGACGTTAGCCCCATGCCAACCACTCAAGATTGATAGATTACAAAAGGAAATGTCTTGCATATTTTTGCTTGCTGTCTTGGCTCTAAGATCATCACCGGACAACCAAACTACTCCATGAGAGGCTATTATGGCAAATGCTATCCGACATTAAATTTGGAATAGTTATAATTGTTGAGGTTGTGGAACATTATTGACAAAAGCTTGCTTTGGGATAAGGTGGCTATAGTGTTAAGAGCTTTGGAGTTTGGACCACCGGAACTACCCAATGAAAAGTTATTGGAGCCTTGTTATCTAAATTTGTTCTACCAGGTATGTGGTAGGGCCGCAGTAGGTTCATTTCTTCTCATTAATGCGTATGACTTGCTCATGACCTAATAGATGAACAAAAAAGTCTTTGTTACCACCTGTACATCACTTCTATACCATTTATAGACAAAATGATAGGACATGGAGATAATATATAGCAAGCTTAGTGTATGTTATAACTCAATTGAAGCATGTGCTCTACCAAATATGGGCGACCTTGCTATATTCATTTGAACTTCTTAATTTTTTTTTATCATCGAACTTAGTTTTCTTTGTACTTGGGGTTGTAAACTTTTCATTTTTGCTAACAATATCCATACTTGCTAATCTTTCTTCATTACCTCGAGAAAACCCAAAGAAAAATCTTTGTGTTGATGGAGTCACTTATTCATATCTGAATGAAATATCCTTATAGGACAACTTGGACAATTACGAGCATCTTCCCTATAGCCACAAATTTTGTGGATTTACTGGTGATGACTCATCCTGGTCTAGAGATGAGCAAGTCAATTATCTCATGGCTGATTGGAGAGAGTGGAGATTTGGAAATTGTTAGAAATTAAATTAGGTTCTTTCACATTCTCACTGGTGCTCTTATAGGATCTTATAGGAACAAGATGCCGCTACATTGCGATTTGGGGGAAGGGGATGTAAACTTCAGCGTGTTATCAATTATGCTTGTCCTTCTGGAACGATAAATGCCTATATATAAATATATAGTCATCCCTAAGAGAAAGGATCTCATCTGCTGTAAGTCTGTTACTATGGTCTATAGGAATTTTTAAGAACACAAGAGAATGTTAGACAAGGATACTTGCATGTCTTCTTTCTCACCTTCTCCCACATCCACTGCAAGCGATCCCCTCGAAGTCCTGGCCTCACCCCCACCTTTTCACGTTGATGCTACATTGTGGCAAGGGCAACTGCCTCTGATGCTTATGGCCAATCCGAAAACAGATCATCAAGCCGCTCGACATCACTACACTTGAATCTTCCCTGGCCCTGGCCGGTATGCCTCTTCTCCTGCATTATATGTCAGCAACCCACTTTTGTATCATTTTGACTTTAGTACCTGTTGCCACCATACTTTGTGTTATTGGTTTTGCTGGAGGAACCCTTGGTCGAGCTATGGATGGCTTACTATTGGGGGTACAGACTCCAGATGGTTTATCAGTGTCAGTATTAAGCTATGGATGGCTTACTATTGGGGGTACAGACTCCAGATGGTTTATCAGTGTCAGTATGATAGTAGTATCTGGTTGGATGTGTGGTAAGAGAAGGAATAAAATATCTGATTCTAGAGGTTTTCATTGTGTTGTTACTTTATGCAATATTTTGAGGATGTGTAAACACATGGAAGAATGACTCACTGATCATTCATTTGTAATCACTTTCCATGACAGCAAATACGATGTGTACACATGCAATGTTGGACTAATTACACTGACTACATTGATAACATGTGTCGTGCATTGACAGATTTGAACATATCAATCCCAATTTAAACTTCATCTATTTCGTTTTGCTATTAGCTCAATTACAAATGCTCGTTGACTTATTTCTGGCAGTGTAATTTGTCGCAGCATCGCCTTTGACCTGTTTAAAGGACTTCCCAAGGAAGGGAGAGAGGCTTACGCTATCACCAAGTGGTACATTGGCTGCCATTACAGATTCTCTTGGTCGTATTCTGTTGCTAGACACTCAGGCACTCGTTGTTGTGCGGCTATGGAAGGTCTGTCCCTTTACATATAACACTAATGCATTTGAGATTTTTTTACCCTTCCAATGATGCTACATCTTGTATTTCACCTTCCAGGGATATCGTGATGCATCCTGTCTGTTCATGGAGACATTGGTAGGCAGAGATAAAGCATCGTCAAGTTCCACTTACCGTGAATATAAGAAAAGTGACTATTGCTTGTGCTTAGCCATTCATGCACCTCGTAAAGGGATAATCGAGGTACTATTAAATGATGTTTTTACAGTTTTTTCCTTCCAACCATCTACGAAATTGTACAGTTTGCATCCGCTTGCCACAAAATATACCAAATAAATAAATAAAATGTGCAAACAACTCGCTCTAGAAATTCATCTGGATTAGAGGTTAGAGCATATGTAAAATTATGTTTGGAAATTATCCCCTGTACTTAGTGATTGCTTGTTTGGAAATTATTCCCTGTACTTAGTGATTGCTTGTCCTTCCAAGTATCCATGTGCTGCCACTGTCTATAAACTAACCGCACATTAATTAGATTCAAGATGCAAAAATATTGCTATTACTTCTAACAGATCTTTGCAAGATTATATGTACAGCTGAAATGGGCAACTTGGTCTGTTGCAGGTGTGGAAGATGAGAACTGGACCGCGAACTCTGACCATCCCGTGCCCCAAAGGAAGCAGAATGCTGCAGCCATCATCTAGGTTGGAGAAATCAGCCTCTTCATCGTACGTTCCTCTAGAGGTATTTTTGTTGAACGGAGACTCTGGACAGCTATCAGTATTGCACAGATCTACTGGTTGAAAATTGTTGCCTGCTTATCATTCGATTAATCAAATATTTTCAGCTCTGTATTTTTTACCAACAGCACAATATGTACAGGTAAGAGTTGTATTTATATCAAAACCTGTGTTTCTATTCTCTTATATTTGTTCCGAGTTCACCATGAGGACCCTAAACTATCAAGTAGAATGAAGGGAGAATTGCTTTCGTGTCCGTTAATGCCTAATATTTATAGATTTCAATATGACGGATTGGTAATTGCGTCTTTTGACTAGGTAGAATGTTGGTCATTTGTAACCAAAAAGAAAATATTGGTATTCGAGTAGCATTTATAATTTATTGGTATAATGTAGGAGCAAATAAAGGAGATCAGTAGAGGCACTACACAAAGTGATATGGGCATTCACATCTTAAGAAAAATTAGTCATTTTTTATATATCCAAATTATCCTTCACAAAATGCTGTGGGCTAATAGTTATTCCCTTTTCTCCCACACAAATTTCTCTTTTTCTTCTTCTTGCAACCTCTTCTTTGGAACCCTTCCTCCTTTTCCCGCAAAAATTTCTCTTTCGAACATTATTATATTGGTGGTTTCGAACCTTATTATAGGGAGTTTCAAAATTTTAGAAATTGGGTTGGGGATGGCGAAGGCCCTGACTACTAGCACTAGATCAAGACTACTAAAATTCTGACAGTTCTCTGTTATAGAAAATGAAGTTGTGTGAGAAGAACAATTTGGGTAATTATGTGTTGTCCCTTGCCAATTTTTAACTTAAATGTGTTATCCGCTAACGTGTGATAGCTCCTATTATTTTGTGTATTTTGTCTGTTGTCCTTAGTAATTGCTATTCAAAGCACAAGATCTTGAAAAGAGTATGCGGTTTGACAACCCGGAGGTAGATGGTAAAGATTTTCACCAACTACTAGGCCCAACAGTTTGTATTTGTCCCTATGTATATATGCCTTTATTTCTAGGAAAGGCAAGATATGTACATACGGTGAATTCATATAGACTTCTGTAGTGGTGAGTAACACAAATTGCAGTTAGTAGTATGACGTTTATAGTGTTTTTTTTAGATGCCTCGCGATATGCATGGGACTTTATGCATGTTGTATTGTATGTTTTGATATATTATATTTTTTTGGTCTACTGTTTCCAACTTCCACCATTTTTATAAATAGAAGGTATAATATACTCCCTTCGATCCATCAATCTTTTATCACCCGGCCAGGATCTTATATTTCCCCCAGATATAAGGGTCACTCGAGTTTGTTTTAGCGGTGAGTAGCATAAATTGCCTACTCAAATTTATTAAGTTAACATGGACGACAAATATTTAGATACTAACCAGTGAAGTCTCTACAGGATATATAAAATGCTACAAATTTGCACCAAAACATGATATCTTTACAATAATAAATAACGGACAAATCAACTTTTCATTAAAAAAAAGGTTTTATCAAATTTGATGGATTTCGACCGGTTGCTTAGAAAAATTTATTTTTCATAAACAAAAAATTACAGGATTTTATAAAGTAAAACACGGGTTTCTAAAAAGTGGATGGAATTTGGCCGATCATTACGAGGACAGTCCGTATGTTAATCAAGAGTGTACGTCGGATGAATTTGTAATAGTATCGATCTTAGTTTAAATGTCCATAGATGACTTAAAACTTCTATTCCATCTATGTGAGATCAACTCCAAATAATTGGTTGAGGAAACAATCATTAACATATTCATTTTACAATGTCACACTAATCTAAGCCATCATATCTTGTGTATAATGATCCTGATCAGAATTTCTATTTTTATAGTCTTAGTTTTTTTTTTTTTTTTTTTTAAAGGACAGCTACAGTAGCTGGACTTATTAGAGAAATAGCTAGGAACTTCTTTCTTTTGGACAATGATAGGACTCATGAATTCTTAATTTTTGAAACTCGGCTGTAAGTTACAATTCCATGCTGTGCATGTGAGAACCCTTGTCAATGATTGCTTCATAATTATTTATTTATTTTTAGAAAATCGGTGGGAGTCGGAGAGAAGGAAGTAGTAAGTACTCTCTCACGTTTCTTTAAATCATTAACTAGGAATTTAATGCTCACCTACTTAGTCGTACACAATTGTCTTCATTAAAATAAATTCGTTAGCTCCAAAGTCATGCAATACTATAGGACAGAATATAAGTCAAAGTGTGCTCAGCTACTTAATCCCATTGACTGCAGTGTGATCGCACAAATCGTAGGCTCTCACTTCAAATGCCATTTTCAAGAATCAAGATTACAATACAAGAAACATTGACATCGTATTTAAAGTCTCATTTGGTTAGTAGAACTATCAGATTAGAAAATGATAGTGATTATTTTTCTATGTTTGGATGTCAAATGAATTGACAAGAAAAGAAAAGTGATTCACAATAGAAAAAAATTTATGAAGGAATCATTTTTCCATATTGAAGTATCCACTTTCATTTTCAAAAATTTTGACATTTCCAAACACTGGAAAAAAAAATCAATAGGAATTATAATTTTTCAAAGGAAAGAAAATGTTAAGGAATTGATTTACTTTTCCTTCCATTTCGCGAACCAAACGAGGACCAAGAGAAAAAATAAATGGAAAAAAGGTTGAAAGAAAAGTAGAATAAACGTAAAGTTCTTTTTTATTCGAATGAAGAAGAACGGAGCCAGGATTTTATTTTAAGGATTGAACTAAAATCAAGATACGGTGGAAGAACATTCCATTGGAGATCAAGTATCAAACATTCTACTGGGAATGTTATTATATTTTTGGTTTTAGTGATCAAGCATGCAAAGCACTAAATAAGGAGAGGTGCCTAACAAATGAAATGAGAAATCAGATATAAGGGACATGATTGAGACTATTTGTAGACTCATCCAAGTCCAGTTGAGATATCTCAATCTTACCATTAGAGATGAAACTAGCAAAGCCAGAATTTACTAGTATCCTAATTCAGAACTTCAAACAATATTATTAGGGATCTCCAAGAGCTTCCAGAAACCAGATGTTCCTTGATAAGGGATATGCAAGTTGTTATCCTTATTTATAAATATCATAGCAAATCAATTGTATGGTCAACTGTGAACTATGGATGAATCATAGTACAACCTATATGATAACAATTTTTGTTCTTTTAGCTCGGACTACAGCCCGGATCAGCCCAGCCATGGCTCCGTCCGTTCGAACGATTACAAACAAAAGTTTAAAAAAAAATTGTTTCGTATAATTATTATCTAGTCCTTCAATTTTTTCAAATCATAATTTAATTTACTTTTTTGAGGGATAATCAAATAAATTCTTCCAAAATGTTCTCATATTTGTGAACAGGGCCAGCTATGAGGTAAGTCGGACAAGACTTGAGGCTTAGGCAACCCTCATCTGCTAGGACAACCCTCCAGGCTCAACATAATCTCACCAAAGGACTTGGTCATGAATGACCACAAGGACAAACTGACAATAAGGATCAAGGGACAACTAAAATTAATTTCAGGATAGGACAACCCAACCTGTCACGCCCCAGAACCAGAATACTGGAGAGCGGGGGCAGACATAGCCAGCTACGTTGTCACGCCCCAGAACCAGAATACTGGAGAGCGGGGGCGGACACAGCCAGCTACGTATATTGAAATAGAATACATCTCAACTATACGGTCACGGCTGTCTAGATATGAGGGTTTACTACAAGCCAGCAGTCTCTTAAGGTCAAGCCTATTGTCTCAATCTCAAGCAATTAACAGAGTTACAAGATGTTAGAGCATCAAATATATATATATAAGGCGTCCCAAATATTACATATTGGATGATCATGAAGCTAGTCGTACAAAATAATAGGACTAGCAAGAGTTCAGTCGTACATGATCAACCATAGGATTTGTTAATCATGTTTACAGCCCGTAGGCAGACAGTAAGTAAATGTGCATCGAGCTAACAGGTGCTCGTCGGCTAAACGCCTCAAAAGAATAAATTTACATATAAGTGGGTGAAACAAAAAGGGAAAACCCACTCGTAGCCCGGGTTCCGTCTAGTGTTCACCATTGGGCTGGAAGCTTGGTAGATCCTCGGAAGCTGCTCCGAAATCTGGCCACACAAAACCAGCTGGGTCAAACCCCAGAAAGAGCAAGTGCCACAAGGAGGCCACAAATAAGAACAAAAGCCAGCATATCAGAACATAAAAAAAATATAAAAGTACACAGGGCGATAAACGACTAGGGACGTGGAACCATTCCGGGAGCCAGGTTACAATCCTTAAACCCAAACAAGGACCGGGATTGTAACCCTTCGCCTGAATAGCTCATTGTCTCTATCCATTTATCGTTAGAGATAAGTAAAACAATCATGATCAAGAGTTCCAAGTACTAGGGCTAGACAAGACTTAGACAGGGTTGGACACCATTCATTCACAATCGGCCAAGCAAGTACTACGGCTTACTACTTTAACTAACTAGGGTTATCACAAGCCTAGTTACTAACAAGATGCAAGTGAGAAACTCCCAGTCCCAAGCCCTGCAGACCATCCAGTTATCCTTCCGCGGGTTGAGAGTTATAGGTGGGTACATTGCCCGGGAGACAGATGTACCCTTAGGTGACTTAGAGGGTGCAACACATGACAGTGTGCTGGAAATGTGCTCTACTCGTCGGCAAGCTACAAGTCCATTAAAGCGCCCAGATAACGAGATTGCCTGTGACTGGGAATTCTCCATGTTCTAGTTTGATCTAATCATTAGCCTATTCCAATTTAGCGCGAGTCCCTGGCCGTGGTACCCAGGAAGTCACGTCCTAGACATGATGCAAGACAAGACAAGTGGATTGTACAAGCAAGCAAGCAGGAACACCCACGGTGTCAAGGCAGGTCAAGTTAAGTTATCAAGTCAAGTCAAGTCAGGAGTGCGCCGCCACGGCCACTATCAAGTTATCAAGATAATTCATGTCAGGGTACTTGTCAGGAGTGCGCCACGACGGGCCACTATCATGTCAGGTCGGGTCATGTCAGGAGTGCACCACTACGGGTCGCTGTCCTGTTATGCTAGTTCATTGTCTACCAGGCCATATACAATAGTTATTCCAAATATACAAGTAAAATCAAGTTCATGACAAAAGGCGTAAGGATATAAAATGGGCGTAAAATACCTGATACAATACCAATATATATAGGATCATAAAAGAGCCAAGACCAAGAAATAACAATTCATCATAAACAAGTAGGTAGCACAAGGGGGTCAAAGGTTGGGCTACGCAGGGTATAGACTGCGCATACAAGGCTGCACAAGGGTTGTCTTGCGCAAGGGTTACATTGCGCAAGGTGAGCGGTACGCAAGCAATACGCAATGCACAGTACGCAAGCCACTACGCAATGCACAGTACGCAAGCCACTACGCAATGCACAGTACGCAGGCCAGCATACGCAGGGGCTACGCAAGTCACTACGCAAGCAATACGCAATGCACAGTACGCAAGCCACTACGCAATGCACAGTACGCAGGCCAGCATACGCAGGGGCTACGCAAGTCACTACGCAAGCAATACGCAATGCACAGTACGCAAGCCACTACGCAATGCACAGTACGCAAGCCAGCATACGCAGGGGCTACGCAAGTCACTACGCAAGCAATACGCAATGCACAGTACGCAAGCCACTACGCAATGCACAGTACGCAAGCCACTACGCAATGCACAGTACGCAGGCCAGCATACGCAGGGTGCAATACGCAGGGTGCAATACGCCGGGTGCAATACGCAGGGTGCAATACGCAGGGTGCAATACGCAGGGTGCAATACGCAGGGTGCAATACGCAGAAGACCCTAAGCAAGGGTTCTACGCAAGCAACACTACGCAGGAGCTCTACGCAGAGGCCGTACGCGGGAGCCGCGTGGCCAACAAGAGGGAAAGGCTATGCTCTTCTCCTACCTCTGTCCGAGAGGAAGAACACCCAACCCAAAAACTTCAATTCTTCATAACTTAGCCAAATCAAAACCAAATCGAGATTTTCAAAGCTCTAACTTGAGTAAAATTGAATTCTCTTCCACATGGAAGCATCAAAAACCCATAAAATCCAACTAAAATAGATCAAAACCATGTAAATCCGAAAATAGTTAAAACCTAGATCTAGAACAATGGAGACTCCAAATCACAAAATTCCAAGTTCTAATGTTGTTCTCCATGTCCAAATCTAGCTAATGAACAAATAAAAGTGGTGCTTATTTAATGGCAAGATGCACTTGCCTATGGGTGTTGGTGGAGGAAGAAGAAGAAATTAATGGAGAAATTATGGAGGAGAGAGAAAGTAGGTGGGTTATAATGAGGGTGTTGTGGTGTAATGGAGGTGGTGTGTAGGCTATGGTGTTCCATCATGACAAACCAAACCAAACCAATCTCCAAAATAAAACCAAGCCATGGTCTAAAACCCAATTACAAGAATTCAAAAATCCGCAAGTCGAGAATAATAAAATACGTGCCAAAATCCAAATACGAGCATAATACGAAATACGGAAAATGAGGGTGACAACTCTACCCACCTTCATAGAATTCCGTCCTCGGAATTAAATCAAGGAGCTAGAGATTGCCACGACAAGCTATACTAAGCACAGACAAGCTACACTAAGCAGTCCAATCATACAATCATACAATGCAAGCAAGGAAGGGAAAGCGTAAGGTATAAGAAAGACATTATACCTCACGAGTCAAACAGGTAGGGATATCGCGATCGGATGTCGTCCTCACGCTCCCATGTTGACTCACCTAGAGAGTGATGACCCCAAGCAACACGGACTAAGTTAATAGTCTTGTTCTTGAGCGTCTTTTCTCTCCGGTCCAATATAGACACGGGCCTCTCCTCATACGAAAGGTTGGTACCAACAACTAATTCCGAATGATCTAGGATATGGCTCGGGTCCGGGATGTACCGTCTTAATTGGGATACATGGAATACATCATGTACCTCACTTAGCGACGGCGGAAGAGCGAGACGATAGGACACGTCACCTACTCGCTCTAGAATATCGAACGGTCCTATATACCTAGGACTAAGCTTTCCCCGTACGCCAAAACGAATGACGCCGCGGGTAGGCGAGATCCTAAGGAATACATGGTCGCCGACGGCAAATTCTAAGGGACGCCGATGAGCATCGGCCCAATGGCGCTGACGATCCTGAGCAACTCGGAGGTGATCTCTGACTTTCCTGACCACTTCAACCGTCTGAGAAATCAGTTCTGGACCGAGCATCTGCCTCTCTCCGACATCGTCCCATGCTAACGGAGATCTGCACTTCCTGCCATACAGAGCCTCGAAGGGTGCCATCTGGATACTGGCCTGGAAACTATTGTTGTACGAGAATTCCACCAGGTGCAGGTGATCCTCCCATGAACCACCGAAGTCAAGGGTACATGACCGCAACATATCTTCGAGAGTTTGTATAGTACGCTCTGATTGCCCATCTGTCTGCGGATGATACGCTGAGCTGAACTTGAGACGAGTCCCCAAACTTTGATGAAGACTGCGCCAGAAGTGCGATGTGAATCTCGTATCCCTGTCTGATACTATGCTGACTGGCACTCCGTGAACATCTCTGCTAGCTGTGCCGTTGACTGTCCAACTCTAAATGGAAGAAAGTGTGCCACCTTGGTAAGCCTGTCTACAATGACCCAAACAGCATCTCTGCCTGCCGGAGACTTGGGTAATCCAGTCACGAAATCCATGGTAATGTGCTCCCATTTCCATTCTGGGATCGGTAAAGGTTGGAGAAGTCCAGCTGGCCTCTGATGTTCAGCCTTGACCTGTTGGCAAACCAAACATCGAGAGACATACCGGGCTATCTCCCTCTTCATACCATTCCACCAAAAGTGCTGACGAATATCTCTGTACATCTTCGTGCCGCCTGGGTGAATGGAGTACTGCGAACTGTGAGCCTCTGCCATGACTTCCTGTCTGATATCTCCACTGGGTACACAAAGACGCGTGCCGTGTCGAAGTGTACCATCTTTATGAATACATAACTCTGGCCTTCTTCCTGCCTCGCACTCTGCTCTGAGCCGCTGAATCTTGGAATCTGTTAACTGTGCTGTCCGGATCCTCTCAACTATGGTGGACTGTATCTGTAGGCTGGCCATCAAGGCCACATTGGAAGGGAGAATCACTTCCACTCCCATCTTCTGAAGATCTGCCAATAGCTCTGGTTGCGCCGTCAAGAAATAAACTCCAGCTCTCCTGCTCAATGCATCTGCTACAACGTTGGCCTTCCCTGGATGATACTGCAAATCCACATCATAGTCCACAAGTAGCTCGAGCCATCTTCTCTGCCGCATATTAAGATTCTTTTGGGTGAAAACATACTTCAGGCTCTTGTGGTCAGTAAATATCTCCACTCTGTCCCCGTACAAGTAGTGCCTCCACAACTTAAGTGCAAACACTACTGCTGCTAGCTCCAAGTCGTGGGTCGGGTAATTCTTCTCATGATCACGGAGTTGACGTGACGCATAAGCAATTACCTTCCCATGCTGCATCAAAACACATCCCAATCCTCTGCCTGAAGCGTCGCAATAAACTGTGAATCCTCCGGTCCCATCTGGAAGTGTGAGAATGGGAGCCGTTATCAAACCTCGCTTCAACTTCTCAAATGATTCCTGACATTCTGCTGTCCAAACGAACGGCACATCCTTGCGGGTCAACTGGGTCATCGGCGCTGAAATCCTTGCAAAATCTGAGACGAACCGCCGGTAGTAGCCGGCCAATCCAAGGAAGCTGCGAACCTCTGCCACTGAGCTGGGTACTGGCCATGCCTCGATAGCCACAATCTTCTGGGGATCAACTTCCACTCCTCCTCTAGTAATGATGTGACCCAAGTAAGAAATGCGATCGAGCCAGAACTCGCATTTACTGAACTTGGCGTACAACTGGTGCTCTCTGAGAATCTGGAGGACAACTCTGAGATGCTGCTCGTGCTCTGCTTCACACTTGCTGTAGACCAGGATGTCATCAAGGAATACTATCGCAAACTGATCTAAGTAAGGCATGAAAATACGGTTCATGAGGTCCATGAACACTGCCGGCGCATTGGTCGCTCCAAAAGGCATAACTAGAAACTCCCAATGCCCGTACCTAGATCTGAACGCCGTCTTCGGGATGTCCTGCTCTCTGACTCTAATCTGGTGGTATCCTGACCGCAAGTCTATCTTCGAGAAAACTGAAGCCCCTCTGAGTTGATCAAACAAATCGTCTATCCTTGGAAGAGGGTATCTGTTCTTAATTGTCACTGAGTTTAAGGTACGATAATCTACACATAGCCTAGACGTACCATCCTTCTTTTTCACAAGAAGCATCGGGGCTCCCCAAGGCGATCCACTAGCACGAATGAATCCCTTGGTTCTAAGTTCTTCAATCATCTTGTACAAAATCTCCAACTCTGAAGGCGCCATTCTGTAGACTCGCTCTGATACTGGTGCTGTTCCGGGAATCAAGTCGATGGTGAACTCGATCTCCCGCTCTGGTGGCATCCCTGGAAGTTCCTCTGGGAAGACATCTGGAAACTCTTCAACTATCCGGGGCAACTGCACTGCTGCTACTGCCATCCGCAATACTGGAGGAGATGGCTCTACTGTGCCTCTGGAAAATGAAAACTCTGACTCTCCGGGAATACTAAAGACAACTCTGCCAACATGGCAGTCTATCCTAGCATAATGGTTCCTCAACCAATCCATGCCTAGGACTACATCATAGTCTGCCATAGGAAATTCTATAAATCTAGCGGGGAACTCTCTACCGCTAACTGCGATTCGACACGAGGAAAACACTCGATCTACTCCCACAAGACCATTACCAGTAAGTATATTGAGCCTCACTGATAATGACTCGAGCTCCAATCCTATCCGTGTCGCGAATCGTGCAGACATGAATGAATGCGATGCACCAGAATCAAATAATACAGATGCTGGAAAGGTGTTGACGAGGATAGTACCTGCCACTACCTCACCTGGTGCCACTTCTTCTTCCATGGTCATCATCATAGCCTGACCTCTAGCTGCGGGTCCCCTCTGCTGGAAACCCCTCTGTCGATTCTGTGCTGGAGCCTGGGTGAACTGCTGCTGGTTCTGCTGCTGAAAGGCCTGGGCCTGAGGCAATAATGGCCTCGGGTACTGCTGCTGCTGCTGCTGGATTGGAACTGGGGCTGGTCCCCTCACTGAAGAACTAGAAAGGTTGGATGATGATGGACCTCCCCTATTAGGGCAGGTCCCTATCTGGTGGTCTGCTCCTCCACAAACCAGGCACAATCCCTGTGCCCTACGACACTCTGCCACTACATGGCCCGGCTTCCCGCAATGAGAACATCCCACCGCGGAAGACTGCTTCTGCCTCTGCTGCTGCGGGTACGTCGGGATCGAATGCTGAACCGACGTCACTGAGGCCGCCCGTCTCGGAGTTCCAATGGTTAGACCCCTAGCTGCCGGGGCTGGAGCTGAAGATTGGTGCATCTGGTTATGGGACCGCTTCCTGCCTCCGGTCCTGTCCACAATTCTCCGGGAGGTATACTCATGCCTCCTTGCTGCTTTCAATACTGCATCGAACGTCTGGTGCTCGAACTGTTCCACAGCTAATAATATCTCTAAGTGCAGCCCTTGCTGGAACCGCTGAGCCCTATCGAACTCGGTTGCCACCAAGGTGGGGGCGAACCTACTCAGCCTGGAAAACTCGGTCGCATAGCCATCGACCGTCCTGCCTCCTTGCTTCAAGTTGGTGAATCTGGTCTGCAGGTCGTACCGTGCCACCGCATCGAAGTACTTCGTCTGGAACCTCTCTCTGAACGTCGCCCAAGTGACTGGTGCTGCTAATCCCATGGCCTGAGCTGCCCACCAATCGCGAGCCAAGTCTAACAACTGTAGGCGTACCACCGCCACCTTCTCATTTTCAGGTGTCCTAGCTGCTTCTAGAACCACCTCGGTATCCTGAAGCCAAGCGTCCGCGGCAATCGCATCTTCACTGCCGTCGAAGAAGGGAGGGTTCAAGCGCTTGAAACTGTTGGCCGCTTGATTTCCTTGGGGACCTCCTCGGTTTAGTGCATCATGAACTTCCTGGTGCAAGGCGTCGCCTCGACGATCTTGGGATGCAAGCAGTTCCCTGATAAGCCCTACCAAAGGTCCCTCATCCTGTCTAGCTGGTTGAACGGGCGGAGCTTCCTGAACTAGAGGTTCTGAGCCTCCGGGAAGCATAACTCGGGAGGCTACTCCAGAGTGCTGAACTTGATCTTCCTGGCGCTGGGGTGCTTGTCGAGCTTCCTCTGGCTGGTTGGCAGGTCCGGGAGTAATGCCGCTGAAGAAGACGACATAGGGAACAATAAGGAAAGGACCAGGACAGATCAATGATACAAGCATGTGATCAGGTCAAGAATCTCAGGGATTTGAAAATACGGGTGGAGATCAAGGGCGAATATTGATTGAGACATCTATGGGTAAACCCTCACATTTCTTGATTGACAAGACCTGCATGGGCCACCACTTAAACCGTGTCACGCCCCAGAACCAGAATACTGGAGAGCGGGGGCGGACACAGCCAGCTACGTATATTGAAATAGAATACATCTCAACTATACGGTCACGGCTGTCTAGATATGAGGGTTTACTACAAGCCAGCAGTCTCTTAAGGTCAAGCCTATTGTCTCAATCTCAAGCAATTAACAGAGTTACAAGATGTTAGAGCATCAAATATATATATATAAGGCGTCCCAAATATTACATATTGGATGATCATGAAGCTAGTCGTACAAAATAATAGGACTAGCAAGAGTTCAGTCGTACATGATCAACCCTAGGATTTGTTAATCATGTTTACAGCCCGTAGGCAGACAGTAAGTAAATGTGCATCGAGCTAACAGGTGCTCGTCGGCTAAACGCCTCAAAAGAATAAATTTACATATAAGTGGGTGAAACAAAAAGGGAAAACCCACTCGTAGCCCGGGTTCCGTCTAGTGTTCACCATTGGGCTGGAAGCTTGGTAGATCCTCGGGAGCTGCTCCGAAATCTGGCCACACAAAACCAGCTGGGTCAAACCCCAGAAAGAGCAAGTGCCACAAGGAGGCCACAAATAAGAACAAAAGCCAGCATATCAGAACATAAAAAAAATATAAAAGTACACAGGGCGATAAACGACTAGGGACGTGGAACCATTCCGGGAGCCAGGTTACAATCCTTAAACCCAAACAAGGACCGGGATTGTAACCCTTCGCCTGAATAGCTCATTGTCTCTATCCATTTATCGTTAGAGATAAGTAAAACAATCATGATCAAGAGTTCCAAGTACTAGGGCTAGACAAGACTTAGACAGGGTTGGACACCATTCATTCACAATCGGCCAAGCAAGTACTACGGCTTACTACTTTAACTAACTAGGGTTATCACAAGCCTAGTTACTAACAAGATGCAAGTGAGAAACTCCCAGTCCCAAGCCCTGCAGACCATCCAGTTATCCTTCCGCGGGTTGAGAGTTATAGGTGGGTACATTGCCCGGGAGACAGATGTACCCTTAGGTGACTTAGAGGGTGCAACACATGACAGTGTGCTGGAAATGTGCTCTACTCGTCGGCAAGCTACAAGTCCATTAAAGCGCCCAGATAACGAGATTGCCTGTGACTGGGAATTCTCCATGTTCTAGTTTGATCTAATCATTAGCCTATTCCAATTTAGCGCGAGTCCCTGGCCGTGGTACCCAGGAAGTTACGTCCTAGACATGATGCAAGACAAGACAAGTGGATTGTACAAGCAAGCAAGCAGGAACACCCACGGTGTCAAGGCAGGTCAAGTTAAGTTATCAAGTCAAGTCAAGTCAGGAGTGCGCCGCCACGGCCACTATCAAGTTATCAAGATAATTCATGTCAGGGTACTTGTCAGGAGTGCGCCACGACGGGCCACTATCATGTCAGGTCGGGTCATGTCAGGAGTGCACCACTACGGGTCGCTGTCCTGTTATGCTAGTTCATTGTCTACCAGGCCATATACAATAGTTATTCCAAATATACAAGTAAAATCAAGTTCATGACAAAAGGCGTAAGGATATAAAATGGGCGTAAAATACCTGATACAATACCAATATATATAGGATCATAAAAGAGCCAAGACCAAGAAATAACAATTCATCATAAACAAGTAGGTAGCACAAGGGGGTCAAAGGTTGGGCTACGCAGGGTATAGACTGCGCATACAAGGCTGCACAAGGGTTGTCTTGCGCAAGGGTTACATTGCGCAAGGTGAGCGGTACGCAAGCAATACGCAATGCACAGTACGCAAGCCACTACGCAATGCACAGTACGCAAGCCACTACGCAATGCACAGTACGCAGGCCAGCATACGCAGGGGCTACGCAAGTCACTACGCAAGCAATACGCAATGCACAGTACGCAAGCCACTACGCAATGCACAGTACGCAGGCCAGCATACGCAGGGGCTACGCAAGTCACTACGCAAGCAATACGCAATGCACAGTACGCAAGCCACTACGCAATGCACAGTACGCAAGCCAGCATACGCAGGGGCTACGCAAGTCACTACGCAAGCAATACGCAATGCACAGTACGCAAGCCACTACGCAATGCACAGTACGCAAGCCACTACGCAATGCACAGTACGCAGGCCAGCATACGCAGGGTGCAATACGCAGGGTGCAATACGCCGGGTACAATACGCAGGGTGCAATACGCAGGGTGCAATACGCAGGGTGCAATACGCAGGGTGCAATACGCAGAAGACCCTAAGCAAGGGTTCTACGCAAGCAACACTACGCAGGAGCTCTACGCAGAGGCCGTACGCGGGAGCCGCGTGGCCAACAAGAGGGAAAGGCTATGCTCTTCTCCTACCTCTGTCCGAGAGGAAGAACACCCAACCCAAAAACTTCAATTCTTCATAACTTAGCCAAATCAAAACCAAATCGAGATTTTCAAAGCTCTAACTTGAGTAAAATTGAATTCTCTTCCACATGGAAGCATCAAAAACCCATAAAATCCAACTAAAATAGATCAAAACCATGTAAATCCGAAAATAGTTAAAACCTAGATCTAGAACAATGGAGACTCCAAATCACAAAATTCCAAGTTCTAATGTTGTTCTCCATGTCCAAATCTAGCTAATGAACAAATAAAAGTGGTGCTTATTTAATGGCAAGATGCACTTGCCTATGGGTGTTGGTGGAGGAAGAAGAAGAAATTAATGGAGAAATTATGGAGGAGAGAGAAAGTAGGTGGGTTATAATGAGGGTGTTGTGGTGTAATGGAGGTGGTGTGTAGGCTATGGTGTTCCATCATGACAAACCAAACCAAACCAATCTCCAAAATAAAACCAAGCCATGGTCTAAAACCCAATTACAAGAATTCAAAAATCCGCAAGTCGAGAATAATAAAATACGTGCCAAAATCCAAATATGAGCATAATACGAAATACGAAAAATGAGGGTGACATACGTATATTGAAATGGAAACCACCTCGATATACGGTCACGGCTGTCTAGATATGTGAGGATTTTCTACAAGCCAACAGTCTCTTATGGTCATGAACAAGCCTAGTGTCTCAATCACCACAAGTAAGTAAAGTCGCAAAATGTATGATCATTAAATATACAATAATAAGGCGTCCCAAATATCACATATTCAGCTGATCATGAAGCTAGTCGTTACAAAATGTTAGGACTAGCAAGAGTTTAGTCATATATGATCAACCCTAGGATTTGTTAATCATGTTACAGCCCGTAGGCAGACAGTAAGTAAAAGTGCATCGAGCTAACAGGTGCTCGTCGGCTAAACGCCTCAAAAGAATAATTTTACAGTAGAGTGAGCGAAATAGAAAACCCACTCTTGGCCCGGATTCCGTCTAGTGTTCACCATTGGGCTGGAAGCTTGGTAGATCCTCGGGAGCTGCTCCGAAATCTGGCCACACAAAACCAGCTGGGACAACCCCAGAAAGAGCAAGTGCCACAAGGGGGCCACGAAATAAGAACAAAAGCTAGCAATTAGCACAAGAAATCTAATATTAAAATTAACTAATGAAAATATGTCAGGATGATATACGACGAGATAACCATGGAACTATTCCGATAGCCAGGTTACAACCCGTAAACCAAACAAGGACCGGGATTGTAACCCTTCATCTGAACAGAACTTGGTTTCCCACCATTTATCGGCAAGATAATAATGTAAGAAATCAAGACAGGAAGCAATCTTGTACTGGATCAAGACATGACTAGACTGGTTATACCTCATTCAATCAATCACGGCCAAGCAGATACTACGGCTTACTACTTTAACTAAGTAGGGTTATCACAGGCCTAATTACTAACAAGATGCAGTGAGATTGTTCCATAGCCACAAGCCCTGCAGACCATCCAGGCTACCCAGGACGAAAGATTAGGGTTGAATTCAGGTGGGTACATCGCCCGGGAGACAAATGTACCCTTAGGTGACTTAGAGGGTGCAACACTCGACGGTGCGCTGGAAATGTGCCCTACTCGACGGCAGGCTACAGATCCCAAGAGCGCCCAGGTAACGGGATTGCCTGTAGCTGTGTCATCTCTTCATGACTACTGTGTTATTCTAGTTATTAACCTTAATCCATTTTAGTAGGTACTCCTGACCGTGGTACTCAGGAGTCCCATCCTAGACATGATGTAAGACAGGACAAGTGGATTTAACAAGCAAGCAAGAAAGAACTACCCACGGTGTCAAGGCAAGTCAAGTTAATTAGCCGTCGCAACAGCATTAAGATAAATCATGTCAGGGTACTGTCAGGAGTGCGCCACCACGGGCCACTATCATATCAGGTTGGTCATGTCAGGAGTGCACCACTACGGGTCACTATCGTGTTATGCTAGTTCCTTGTCATACCAAGCCATGTACAATAGTCATTCCAAACATATTAAATAAAATCAAGTTTATGACAAAAGGCGTAAGGATATAAAATGGGCGTAAAATATCTAATAAAATATCAATATACAGGACTATAGAAAAGCCAAGCTTAAAGAAATAAGACCAAAACTTCAAGAGCCAATGGTTAAGCAAGGGGTAAAGGGAGCAGCGTACGTACAAAAGTCACGCACGCAGGAGACAGCGTAGGTGAAAAGTCACGCACGCTGAGAGAGCAGCGTAGGTGAAAAGTCACGCAAGCTGAGAGAGCAGCGTAGGTGAAAAGTCACGCACGCTGAGAGAGCAGCGTAGGTGAAAGGTCACGCATGCTGAGAGAGCAGCATAGGTAAAAAGTCACGCACGCTACAGGGAGCAGCGTAGGTGAAAAGTCACGCACGCTCAAGGGGAGCAGTGTACGTGAAAGTCACACACACTCAAGGGAGCAGTGTACGTGAAAGTCACGCACACTCAAGGGAGCAGTGTACGTGAAAGTCACGTACGCTACAGGGAGCAGTGTACGTAAAAGTCACGCACGCTACAGGGAGCAGTGTACGTGAAAGTCACGCACGCTCAAGGGGAGCAGTGTACGTGAAAGTCACGCACGCTCAAGGGAGCAGTGTACGTGAAAGTCACACACGCTACAGGGAGCAGTGTACGTGAAAGTCACGCACGCTACAGGGAGCAGTGTACGTGAAAGTCACGCACGCTCAAGGGGAGCAGTGTACGTAAAAGTCATGCACGCTCAAGGGAGCAGTGTACGTGAAAGTCACGCACACTCAAGGGAGCAGTGTTCGTGAAAGTCACGCACGCTACAGGGAGCAGTGTACGTGAAAGTCACGCACGCTCAAGGGGAGCAGTGTACGTGAAAGTCACGCACGCTCAAGGGAGCAGTGTACGTGAAAGTCACGCACGCTGAGGGAGACACGCTTCCAACAGGAAGCGTACTCAAGTCTGCGTACGCAGCGCTAAAGAGCGCGCGCAGCTCACTATGCGTAAGCTAAACAGCTCTGCACACTGCTCACTGTCTTCTTCAAACAGCAAGAACACCATGGATGAACCCAAAGCTACACAGCATCATAACTTGGCCATCCGAACTCCAAATCCGGATTTCCAAAGTTCCAACTTGGGTAGAATTGAATGCTCTTCCATATGGTAACATCAAAACTCATAGAAAACCAACTTAAGAAGCTCAAACCATGCAAAATCCGAAAATGGAAATAACTTAGATCTATCACAATGGAGGCTCCAAATCACAAAAACCCAAGTTTTAATGTTGATCACCATGTTCTAATCTAGCAAATGGACAAGGAAAAGAGGGTTCTCATGTAGTGGCAAGATGCACTTGCCTAGGGTTGGGAGAGTGTTGTGTTGAGGAAGGAGGAGAAGAAGAAGAAGGAAATTAATGGTAGAAGTTATGAGGAGAGAGAGTGGTGGGTGGGGATATAAAGAGGGGGAGTTGTGGTGTGTTGAGGGTGTAGCATAGGGCTAGGGTGATCCAACTCACATAAAACCGAACCAAACCGAACCATCCCCAAATAAAACCGAGCCAAGCCAAAACCCAAAATACGAGAAATATCGAAATTCCACAAGCTAAGAAAAATAAAAATACATGCTAAAATCCAGATACGAGTATAAATACAAAATACGGGAAATACGGGAAATGAGGGTGACAACTCTACCCACCTTAAAAGAATTCCGTCCTCGGAATTTAATCAAGGAGCTAGAGATTGTCACGACAAGCTACACTAAGCACAGACAAGTTACACTAAGCAGTTCAATCATGCAATCATACAATGCAAGCAAGGAAGGAAAAACGTAAGGCATAAGAAAGACATTATACCTCACGAGTCAAACAGGTAGGGATATCGCGATCGGATGTCGTCCTCACGCTCCCACGTTGACTCACCTAGAGAGTGATGACCCCAAGCAACACGGACTAATTTAATAGTCTTGTTCTTGAGTATCTTTTCCCTCCGGTCCAAAATAGACACGGGCCTCTCCTCATACGAAAGGTTGGTACCAACAACCAATTCCGAATGGTCTAGGACGTGGCTCGGGTCCGGAATATACCGTCGTAATTGGGACACATGGAATACATCATGCACCTCACTTAGCGACGGCGGAAGAGCGAGACGATATGATACATCTCCTACTCGCTCTAGAATATCGAACGGCCCTATATACCTAGGACTAAGCTTTCTCCGCACGCCGAAGCGAATGACGTCGCGGTTAGGCGAGATCCTAAGGAATACATGGTCGCCGACAGCAAATTCTAGGGGACGCCGATGAGCATCGGCCCAATGGCGCTGGCGGTCCTGGGCAACTCGGAGGTGATCTCTGACCTTCCTGACCACTTCAACCGTCTAGGAAATCAATTCGGGTCCGAGCATCTGCCTCTTCCCGACATCGTCCCATGCTAGCGGGGATCTGTACTTCCTGCCATAAAGAGCCTCGAATGGTGCCATCTGGATACTGGCCTGGTAACTGTTGTTGTACGAGAATTCTACCAGGTGCAGATGATTCTCCCATAAACCACCGAAGTCAAGGGTACAGGATCTCAACATATCTTCAAGAGTCTGGATTGTACGCTCTGACTGACCATCCGTCTGCGGGTGATAAGCTGAGCTGAACTGAAGTCGAGTCCCCAAACTCTTCTGCAAGCTGCGCCAAAAGTGGGATGTGAATCTTGAATCCCTGTCCGAGGTGATGCTGACTGGCACACCGTGAAGTCTGACGATCTACCTGAGATACATCTCTGCTAGCTGCACCGTCGACTGTCCAACTCTGAATGGGAGAAAGTGTGCCACCTTGGTAAGCCTGTCCACAATTACCCAAATAGCATCTCTGCCGGCCGGAGATCTGGGCAATCCGGTTACGAAATCCATGGTTATATGTTTCTATTTCCATTCTGGGATCGGTAAGGGTTGAAGAAGTCCAACGGGCCTCTGATGTTCAGCTTTAACCTGTTGGCAAACCAAACACCGAGAGACAAACCGGGCTATCTCCCTCTTCACGCCATTCCACCAGAAATGCTGACGAATATCACGGTACATCTTCGTACCACCCGGATGAATAGAATACTATGAACTGTCACTACACCAAAATGACAAATTAGAAACGCTGGGTATTTTTCAATCAGAAACACTTATTTTTTGTTCCTAGGTTCTGGAACATATTAAATATGTTCCAAAATAAAAAAATGTTCCTAATATATTTTATTTTATTTTTTAGAAAAAATATTTATTCAACTACACTTTTTTAGTGTTTCAAATATGTTCCAAATTGAGATTGCACCCATGTGCATCTCACGTAGTTACTTAATAAAGCATCCAAGGCTCCAAGCTAACAAAATATTTTTCCCCTCGTATGTGTACAGCCAAGCCTAAACATTCTCAATATTTCCCCTTCTAATATTTGGCAAAATTTTCTTCTCTCTCCATAATCTTTCAATCTCCCTCCAAATCCCTCCATAATCTTTCAATCTCCCTCCAAATCAATCTTTCGGATCCCTCCATCTTCTTGCCATCAAACCTAAACTTGCGTACGATCGCAGGTAGTGTTTGAATATCTCCATTCGCGTACGATCACCATCGAGGGAGGATTTGCAACTCAGGGTGGAAAAGGGTTTGACGGCTTGCCATCATCCATCGAAGAAGAAGGGTTTTTCTATTTTCTCTATTTTTGTTTAATTTTTTCAATTTCACCATGCCCCTCTCTGTCTTCATATGCATGTATGCGTAAATTTTCCATAATTTTTGTTTAATTTTCAATTTCATCTGATACTGGTAGATGGGTCTTGTCCCTTTTTGAGAGGCTTCAACTTTTTATGAGAAAGTTACGGTCGACAGTATGTTTGGTCGACAGTATATTTGTTTAATTTTCCAGGTTTGGTCGACAGTATGTTTGGTCTTGCCCCTTTTTGTTTAATTTTCCAGGTTCGGTCACAGTATGTCTGGTTTTTCTATGATGAGGAATTTATGGTATGATGATGGTAAATAAGTAGAGTAAGGTTAATCTTTAGTGGAACCAATATCTCTAGGACAGTTATTTCAATGTTAATGCTGATGGATATCATCTTAAAAGGTTGTTTTGGACTTGATTTTGACTTTGATACTGAGAACTTGTAAAGATTTCTATGTTTTTAAAAGGTCGATACTAAGAATTTGTAAAGTTACTAAGTTTTTTAACAATACTGTGACCCTAGAGGTGGTTGATGTTGGGAACTTTGTAAATTTATGGTGTTTTAACTATAATGTGACCTTTGAGTGGCTAAAAATGGGATTACAAATAAATTTGGGAACTTGATATCTTAGTGGTTGCAGCATAGACTTTATAAAATAAAATTTATTTCAGTTCTTTTGGTGTACCTACGGGTGAATTTATGGATAATGCAAGTTTGAATGAATTTTGTATGTGGAATTAATATGCGAGACTTTGATTTCATTAGGTCCCAGTTTGCGGGCATCTCTACTGTTGCTGACTAGCCCCCAGAACAAGTATCGGTGCCGAAGGTGCGAACAAGTTGAAGGTACATATTATTATAATTTTAATTTTAATTACTAGAAATCTAAAATGTTTTCTTGTAAACATCTTCTTGGTTGGTGCCAGCATTTTTATTTTTATGTTAGCATATACATGTTTCCCAATTCATCTGCCAACTTATATCACTTCTCCTTGATCATCAGTAGGTGTCATCAAGTTTCTTTGATTTTGTCGGTAGGTTTCAGTCTAGGAAGCAAGAACACTCCAAAAATCCGGGTTGTGTTGTGTCGGATTCTTGGAGCAGAAGCATCTCATCCGGAGAAGGAAGATTAAGATGTAAATCTTAGTCTACGATCTGTGATCCAGGCTCATGATGGCCGGGTTCTAAGTTCTCAGACCTCCTTTGTACCTAAGAGTTCTCTACTATGAAGTGCAGTGTGTGTTCTTGCGAATTCTAGTTCTCGACATTTTAACCTCATATACTTTGAAAAGGAACACTCAATATATAAATAAAGCTCTTGAGTTGTCCAGATAACAACAATAATAAGGATAAAATCGCAAAATAACTTCAGAATCACAACTGTCAGAAAGCAAGTTCATAATCACAAGTGTGAGAAAGCAACAAAAAAAAGTAGATATATGTTGAGGAGTCCCGAAATAGTAGTGGCATGGAGTGGAAAAAGCTGATATTAAAAAGATGTGGATGATAGATATCTTGGCCATTTTCTTCTTAATCTCAAGTCCATAATCACAATTGCCAATCTTCTTAATCTCAAGTTCATGAGTGTGGATGATAGAATTGTAGAAATATCCTTGCTCTGGGTGTTTATTGGAGGATCAGAGAAGGTTGGATCAATATCTGGGATGATCCATGGATCCCTACTCTCCCTGGGTACATGGTGGAATTATCAAGTCATTCTCGGTCTGGAATTACACTTGTTCGTGACATTTAATCTAGCTACTAGAGAATGGAAAGCTGATATGATTCGTCGGAAAATTCTGAAGATTAATCCTAATGTAGGAGAAGGAAAGGACTCTTTGATATGGACCAAATCCAAATCAGGAAGATTTTCAGCTAAATCTTTTTACGAGTCTATCCGGAGAAATGCTCCTTCTTCCTCTGCTTCATTCAATTGGAAGAAACACTGGAAAGTTGTTGGTTTAGCTCCTAAATTATCCCAATTTGTTTGGAGGCTCATACATTGGGCAAGCATCTGAATGGTTTGATACCTCCTGTCCATTATGTGGCATGGAAGAAGAAACCTATGACCATCTCTTCTTGCATTGTTCAGTTATTAAAGCTCATTGGTTTGAAGATCATCTTCATATTAATACCCTCCTCAGTTCATGGTTGGCCATCTCGGAACCATCTGAAAATTATCAGTTGGATGTTACTTTAGCTTGGTGCATATGGAAGGCTAGATGTGATCTAGTATTCAAAAGAATCAGTTTCAATATCTCAACGATCCTAGCTTCAACTTCACGTCTCTGTGTTTCCTATGCTTATCAAGAAATAAATGAGCTGGATCACTTCTTCATTTTTTTTGCAGCTACAACTATTGCTAGGGATCATAATGGCAGATTTCTGTCTGCATCCACTTGGTCTTCTAGTGTACAGCCAAACCTAAACGTTCTCAATATTTTCCCTTCTTCAAGATCCATGTAGTCCAAACTAATAACCAATACTTATTCTATTTTCATACCAGTGTCACATCTGGATCATACCAGTGACATCTGGATCAAGAAGATGTAAGACATGATGGGTGGAGTTATGTATCACTTAGCATATTGCTAATTATAGATTGGTTGAGCTGATGAGAAATGAATGTAGTATCTAAAGTAATGTTATCGACTCCACAATAAATGAGAGCCTCCTATATATTTGCTTGTGTTTTCTCTTCAAATTGACGACTCTATAAATGCCAGGTAGCATGCCATATGAAGGGATATGAGGCGCTATGACTTATCTGTGCCTTACCTTTGTGCCCAGGCGTGTGCTTTAAGAATAATGGGTTTGGAATTCACTATCTTTACTAGAATATGGGGATTCAGTAACCCCGTTAAGCCAGGGTTTTGCTGGACTTTCAGTGATTTGCTAACTTTACCAGGGTTTGGTGGAGTTTGGAATTTCATTAAAATCATAAAGCCAGTTTGACCTTACCCATCTCTTAACTTGCAATCACATTCTATTTTTAGCATGTGTCTCTATATGATGCAAATAATTCCCCCTTTTTTCTGAAAGATAGATATATCTGACTTGAACTTGTATGTGGTATATGGCCGTAGTTTTCGAAGATTGAACACTGGCAAGGCAGTTTCCTTTAAACAATTACTTACCTAGTTCTAATTGTTAACAGAACTCGAGCAACATCTCTGGTCAGCATGCTTAATTCCAATAATGAATGGCACTGTAAGGTTCATGGATTCTTTCTTTAATGACTACATGCAACATCTCTGTTCTACTGGTAATATATGCTATACATACCTATGACTGGCTCTATGCTTGTCGAATAAAGCTTCGTAATATGCTTTAGCCATCCTATGATTCTTATGTTATGTATATATCTTTATCCTTTTTTATCTACTTATAAAATTCATTGGCCCTTGTTGATGGGTTCTTTGGTATTTAATAGCATATGCATACACACCTTCCTTGGTCCACAGTCAGTTAAGTATCCATTTATCACTTCTACTAGTAACCTTGCTTCAACCCTGTTATCCTACTGCACATCTTGCGGCATTATTCTCTCTAAACAGCAGACCTATTATGGTAGGTTTACCTGACTATACTTACCTCTTAGCATGTGAAAGAAAAGGTTTCAAGTTTAAGCACACTCTCCACATGTGCTTTTCTTTGGTATTTAGAATTTCCGATGTGCTATGTCACGCCCCAGAACCAGAATACTGGAGAGCGGGGGCAGACACAGCCAGCTACGTATATTGAAATAGAATACGTCTCAACAATACGGTCACGGCTGTCTAGATATGAGGGTTTACTACAAGCCAGCAGTCTCTTAAGGTCAAGCCTATTGTCTCAATCTCAAGCAATTAACAGAGTTACAAGATGTTAGAGCATCAAATATATATATATAAGACGTCCCAAATATTACATATTGGATGATCATGAAGCTAGCCGTACAAGAATGATAGGACTAGCAAGAGTTCAGTCATACATGATCAATCCTAGGATTTGTTAATCATGTTACAGCCCGTAGGCAGACAGTAAGGAAATGTGCATCGAGCTAACAGGTGCTCGTCGGCAAACGCCTCAAAAGAATAAATTTACATATAAGTGGGTGAAACAAAAAGGGAAGACCCACTCGTAGCCCGGGTTCCGTCTAGTTGTCACCATTGGGCTGGAAGCTCGGTAGATCCTCGGAAGCCGCTCCGAAATCTGGCCATACAAAACCAGCTGGGTCAAACCCCAGAAAGAGCAAGTGCCACAAGGGAGGCCACAAATAAGAACAAAAGCCAGCATATCAAAACATAAAGAAGAAAAGGAAAAGTACCAGTAATTAAAGTACACAGAGCAATAAACGACTAGGGACGTGGAACCATTCCGGGAGCCAGGTTACAATCCTTAAACCAAACAAGGACCGGGATTGTACCCCTTCGCCTGAATAGCTCACTGTCTCTACCCATTTATCGTTAGAGATAAGTAAAACAATCATGATCAAGAGTTCCAGGTATAGGGGCTAGACAAGACTCTAGACAGGGCTGGACACCATTCATTCACAATCGGCCAAGCAAGTACTACGGCTTACTACTTTAACTAACTAGGGTTATCACAAGCCTAATTACTAACAAGATGCAAGTGAGAAACTCCCAGTCCCAAGCCCTGCAGACCATCCAGTTATCCTTCCGCGGGTTGAGAGTTATAGGTGGGTACATCGCCCGGGAGACAAATGTACCCTTAGGTGACTTAGAGGGTGCAACACATGACAGTGTGCTGGAAATGTGCTCTACTCGTCGGCAAGCTACAAGTCCATTTATGCCTCTAGATAACGAGACTGCCTGTGACCGGGAATTCTCCATGTTCTAATTTGGTCTATTCATTACCTAGTCCAATTTTAGTGTGAGTCCCTGGCCGTGGTACCCAGGGAGTCACCTCCTAGCATGGTGCAAGACAAAACAAGTGATTTGCACAGAGCAACAAGTAGTACACCCACGGTGTCAAGACAAGTCAAGTCGAGTCAAGAGTGTGCCGCCACGGGCCACTAGCAAGTGAAGCCAAGTCATACCAAGTCAAGTCAAGTTAAGTTATCAAGTCATGCCAAGTCGGGAGTGCGCCGCTACGGGCCAAGATCAAGTTAAGTCAAGGGAACTTCATGCCCAGGTCTGGTTGGTTCATATGCAGATACAGTGTGAAAATACAAGTGCAAGCTACAAATATCCAGTTATAAGTACAGGTTGAAGATTAACAGGTTACAAGTTACAAGTTACTAATATTAAGGATTACTAGATTGCAAGATGAACTACAGGTTACAGGTGATAGTTATAAAAGATAAGCTAAAGTCTGCAATTCATAAGGAACCAGCCAGAATAAGCCAAGACTATTAAAACAGAAATCAACTCCAAGTTGTGTCCAAAGTGTATCAAGTCGGGCCAGGTAGAGTTGTGAGTTACAAAATATCAGAAGCTCCAATCCATAATAAAACGAGAGGGCTATTGAAGGTCAAACGGGCACCAGAGGTCCTGTACGCAGGCCAGCATACGCAGGGGCTATACGCAGGCCATACGCAAGGGAAGCAGTACGCAAGCCATACGCAATGCACAGTACGCAGGCCAGCATACGCAGGGGAGCAGTACGCAGGCCATACGCAATGCACAGTACGCAGGCCAGCATACGCAGGGGCTATACGCAGGCCATACGCAAGGGGAGCAGTACGCAAGCCAGCATACGCAGGGGCTATACGCAGGCCATACACAAGGGGAGCAGTACGCAAGCCAGCATACGCAGGGGCTATACGCAGGCCATACACAAGGGAGCCAGGTTTGCACGAAAACCAAAACAGCGGGCCCCACGTACGTGGGCGTGCGTATAGGGTCAGCAGCAGCGGCGCCCACGAAATGGAGCTGGGGCCCACGTACACGTGGTGCGTGCGTGTAGGGGCTCAAAGGCTCATGATGGGGACAAGGGAGAGGAGGCCACGTGCTGGCTGCGTAGAGGGGCACTACGCAGGGGAGGCTACGCAGAGTGCAATACGCGGGGTGCAATACGCAGAAGACCCTAAGCAAGGGCTCTACGCAAGCAACACTACGCAGGAGCTCTATGCAAAGGCCGTACGCGGGAGCCGCGTGGCCAACAAGAGGAAAAGGCTGTGTTCTTCTCCTACCTCTGTCCGAGAGGAAGAACACCCACCCCAAAAACTTGCAAAAATCCATAACTCTTTCAATTGAAAACGAAATCAGGTTTTACAAAGACCAAAGTTGTGTAAAACTTGATTCTCCTCAACATGGAAACCTCAAAGATGCCAAAAATCAAATTTTATGAAATAAATTCGAGGAAAACTGAGATTCATGAAAGTTCAGATCAAAGGAGACCCATGCTTCAAATCCAGAAACTCCAAGTTCTAATGTTGTTCATGGTGAACTAAGCTATCTAATGGACAAATAAAAGGGGTTCTCATGTGGTGGCCAAAAGCACTTGCCTATGGGTTGAGGAGTTGTGTGGAAGAAGGAAGAAGAAGAAGATGGAGAAGTAAATGAAAATAAAGAGGAGAGAGAAAAGTTAGGTGGGATATAATGAGGGTGGTTGTGGTGTTCTTGAGGGTGTAGAGTAGGTTAAGGGGTTCCAATACAAAATAACCAAACCAAACCAATTAAAACCGAGCCGAACCAAAACCCGAAATACGAGAAAACCCAAAATTCTTGCAAGTCGAAAAAATTAAAAATACAAGCCAAAATCCAATCTACGAGTATAAATACGAAAATACGGGAAATGAGGGTGACAACTCTACCCACCTTCAAAGAATTCCGTCCTCGGAATTTAATCAAGGAGCTAGAGATTGCCACAACAAGCTATACTAAGCACAGACAAGCTACACTAAGCAGTTCAATCATACAACCATACAATGCAAGCAAGGAAGGGAAAAGCGTAAGGCATAAGAAAGACATTATACCTTACGAGTTAAACAGGTAGGGATATCGCGATCGGATGTCGTCCTCACGCTCCCACGTTGACTCGCCTAGAGAGTGATGACCCCAAGCAACACGGACTAAGTTAATAGTCTTGTTCTTGAGTGTCTTTTCTCTCCGGTCCAAAATAGACACAGGCCTCTCCTCATACGAAAGGTTGGTACCAACAACCAATTCCGAATGATCTAGGATATGGCTCGGGTCCGGGATGTACCGTCTTAATTGGGATACATGGAATACATCATGTACCTCACTTAGTGACGGCGGAAGAGCGAGACGATAGGACACATCGCCTACTCGCTCCAGAATATCAAACGGCCCTATATACCTAGGACTAAGCTTTCCCTGTACGCCAAAACGAATGACGCCGCGGGTAGGCGAGATCCTAAGGAATACATGGTCGCCGACGGCAAATTCTAAGGGACGCCGATGAGCGTCGGCCCAATGGCGCTGGCGGTCCTGAGCAACTCGGATGTGATCTCTGACTTTCCTGACCACTTCAACCGTCTGAGAAATCAGTTCTGGACCGAGCATCTGCCTCTCTCCGATATCGTCCCATGCTAACGGGGATCTGCATTTCCTGCCATACAGAGCCTCGAAGGGTGCCATCTGGATACTGGCCTGGAAACTATTGTTGTACGAGAATTCTACCAGGTGCAGGTGGTCCTCCCACGAACCACCGAAGTCAAGGGTACACGACCGCAACATATCTTCGAGAGTTTGTATAGTACGCTCTGACTGCCCATCTGTCTGCGGATGATACGCTGAGCTGAACTTGAGACGAGTCCCCAAACTTTGATGAAGACTGCGCCAAAAGTGCGATGTGAATCTCGTATCCCTGTCTGATACTATGCTGACTGGCACCCCGTGAAGTCGGACGATCTGCCTGAGATACATCTCTGCTAGCTGTGCCGTCGACTGTCCAACTCTAAAGGGAAGAAAGTGTGCCACCTTGGTAAGTCTGTCCACAATGACCCAAATAGCATCTCTGCCTGCCAGAGATCTGGGTAACCCAGTCACGAAATCCATGGTTATGTGTTCCCATTTCCATTCTGGGATCGGTAAAGGTTGAAGAAGTCCAGCTGGCCTCTGATGTTCAGCCTTGACTTGTTGGCAAACCAAACATCGAGAGACATACCGGGCTATCTCCCTCTTTATACCATTCCACCAAAAGTGCCGACGAATATCTCTGTACATCTTCGTGCCGCCTGGGTGAATGGAATACTGCGAACTGTGAGCCTCTGCCATGACTTCCTGTCTGATATCTCCGCTGGGTACACAAAGACGCGTGCCGTGTCGAAGTGTACCATCCTCATGAATACATAACTCTGGCCTTCTCCCTGCCTCGCACTCTGCTCTGAGCCGCTGAATCTTGGAATCTGTTAACTGTGCTGTCCGGATCCTCTCAACTATGGTGGACTGTATCTGTAGGCTGGCCATCAAGGCCACATTGGAAGGGAGAATCACTTCAATTCCCATCTTCTGAAGATCTGCCAATAGCTCTGGTTGCGCCGTTAGAAGGTAGACTCCGGCTCTCCGGCTCAACGCATCTGCTACAACATTGGCCTTCCCTGGATGATACTGCAAGTCCACATCATAGTCCACCAGTAGCTCGAGCCATCTTCTCTGTCGCATATTAAGATCCTTCTGGGTGAAAACATACTTCAGGCTCTTATGATCAGTAAATATCTCCACTC